>PVIH01015884.1:0-47797 GCA_004025045.1 Sigmodon hispidus
TGTTTACTCAAATAATATTATATCCTTCTATAGTCTTTAATATAGTTAAAAATTAAATTATAAATATATTTCTTAATTATTTTTAAAAATAGATTAAATATAAAACTTTAAACTCAAAAAATTAAATAATAAAATATTTTATTTAATTTTACTAAATACAAATAAACTAAAAATAACTATAATTCTTAACCATAGTAAAATTAAAATCTTTCTTTAAATTAAACAAAATGAAAGTTTTGTGAGATCATTATTAAATAAAAAATAAAAACCTATTTTAACCTATGTCCAAATTGTAAAGCTAGTACAGGCAAAAAATCTTTTTCTACAAATAAGGACTTCTATAAAGGTAAACAGATAATGCTTTGATAGTTCACACTGGGCAGACAATTTATATAGGAATATGTGGTAATTTAAAAATTATCTATGAGATTCTTTTTATTTTAATTAAAATCTATATATATAAGACAAAGAGTAGTGGCTACATTAGAAAGAAGAACAAATTAAAAGATTGTGAACAGTTTGTTTCTCCAAAGAATCATAGAGGCAGGAGGCCATGTGTGTGGACAGACAGAAGGCAAGCTAAAAGCTCAGCTCTTCAGAGTTTATAGCCTCTGCTATAAATTAAACATGTCTAAATGAGGAATTCTCCTGAAACAACTTCAGATTAGTGGCAACATCTAATTCATATTTCTAAAAGATCATTTTGACAATTAAATAGGAATTAATTAGAAGAGAATCAGAAGCAGGTGCTATTGTCTTTAGGATCTGTCAAGACACAACATCAGAAAGCAAATGTAAGTTATTTCATTATCAGTATCATATGAGTGATACAGTTAGAATTGTGATTAGTTGGAGTCTCTATTGAAAATTAGGCTTAGAAAAAAATAAAGTCATAGAAAATAATGACAACTATGAGGTAAATGAGCTGAAGATGACTTAGAGCTTAGTAGAGAAAAAATAAACAACTTCATATTGAAAAATTTTAAGGTCCAAGGTTCTGGCAATCAGCTATTTTGCATAGCAGATTCTAGAATGTTCTCTAAACTGATAAATACAAATATCAGTTTTTGTTGAGATAACTTTTAGTCCTATGTCTTTACTTACTTATCTATATACCATCTTTTCTCTTTTTTGTATGTGGAATTTTTAAGTTGTTTTGGGCACCTGTGGCATCACTGCAGATTGACCATCTAGTCATTTTACCAAATTATGTTTTAATATTTATTTTTGTCAGCTTCAGCCGATTTTTTAAATTCATCTTTTTCATATATTTGACAGGACAGATCAAAACCATTAAAATTCCCTTCTTAATGTTCTTTTTGGCCATCCCTTTCTCCAGAGTTCTTTCTTTTTACATAGTAGGCAAAATGTAGTAAGTACTTCTATGGTATTGTATGGTTTATGCATTGACATGTGTAGCTCATAACCTGTCAGACAAAAGGAGCTCAGAAACAATGGGAAGCAGATTGAAAGCCACTCATACCTATTGCTGCATTTTCTGCTTAGTGAAATAAATGTCACGTGTGTAATTATATCTGCCTTGGATGTTAATCTTCAGATGCTTTGCTGTGATTATTATTTGTTAGGACTGCCTTTTGACATTTGGGAGAACAAGATTAAAAATTATTTCTAGAATCTACAGATCCAACAAATTGTTTTTTGTTCAAATATATCCTGTTAGAAATTATAAAATAATTAATTTTAAAGAAAATGAGATATGCATATTGCCTTACTAGACAAAAACCACACCCCTTTTAAAAGGCAACATAGAATCTATTACATATCTTTACTCCATTTCCTGCATGGGTCTTTCTTCAAATTGCTCTCCACTGACTTCTCCCCTCCTTTTGTTCTGGGTTATAGCATCTCCTGCTCTCTCCAGTGAGCCTTTACTGGATCTTACTAAAGTGGAGCTTGAAAACTGCTTGTGAGATTGGGTTTGAATTTGTATATAAAATAGTTACTTTGTGCCTTGAGATTTTCTTGTTAATTATGCATTGTTTTTCTTAAATCAATACTGACCTACATATTCCTACCTGTATTTAAGTAAATGGATTATAAATTTCTCATTACTGACTAAGAAGGTGTACAGTAATAACTTTTGTTTGTGAATTCTCTTTAAATATCAGATTCTCAATTAACTGAGTTATAAAAGAATTGATGCAAGAATCACAAAAACATGAATTCAAAGTTTGGAGCTTATTTTAAATACTAATTATATATATTAAGTGATGCAGTAAAAATAAAAAATCTATCATTTAACATTATAACAGCATGTCTTGTCACAAGCTTAAATTGTACTTTTTTCATAGCTTGAAACTAAATATTGTTTAATGAAAAATATAACTCTAAATATAAATTTTATTTATTTTTACTTTTTTAAGTATCAAAAATCCCAGCTAGTTAATACTTTGCCTCAAAACCTAGCTATCTTTTTCAGTCTTGCTAGTTCTGGCCTCACAGATAGTTTTCATTTTGTACTGATCTCATCTCATCTCAGCTGCAAATACTGTAGATCTTCCTTCCCAGGGGACTTGACTCCCAAATTCCTCCCAATCCAGTTCAGGCCAGACCAGTATTCTGTCTACCTACTGGCCATTTAATTTTCTCTACAAAATGTTTTAGACATTCACTGATTGCTGCATATTTATTGTCAAGATAAATCTGTTGATCCACACAGAACAGGTTTTCTCTCCCACCTAAGCAGAATTCAAGGCCACACAGACAGCACTGGTACACTTCTAGCACCTGCTTTATTCCAAACTCACCTCTACCACACTACTGATAGCTTTTCATTTCATATACGTGCAGCTCATTTCCTTGGCTTTCCTGTGACAGCAGCAAGAACAACTGTATATGGAGCAGGACAGAGCAATGGTGGGTTTTGTTTCCTGTGAGCAGCGATCAGCAGGGATGTATGGAAGTTGGCTGATGAATATCCCATATTTCTCATTATTATAATGGAACACTCAAGCACATATTCTGTTTTGTCTTCCAAAGCCGTGCAGACACTCAAAATGATAATCCAATCACTCATGCATCTTGTCCTACAGTCTACCTTTACCTGGCCCCTATAACCTCATAGGTGTTTTCTATCCAAATTCATCCTTAGGTCTGTAAAGTAATGCCTACATTGAAAAGAAAAAAAAAAAAATCAGGAAGAGGGAAATAAGGAGGTGAAGAGGGAGAAATTACAATTTTATATTTAGTTATGGAAGAACTCAAGATGTGCAGAGCTAGTTCTTGGTATCTGATGACAATAGCCAGTAATTTTTTTATTAATATTAAAGATGATTTATGAAAAAAAAATCATCAGGAAATGAGGGGTGGGGAATGGGAGCCTAGTGGCCATGCTGACTCTATCACCAGAATTCCTATAGGCCTCACCAGTGAACATTATATAAAGACCAGACTGTGTTATCTCTCAGGGAACAACCCTGAGGAGACTGTTTTACCAGTCATGCCAGAACTATGAAGAAACTGTTACTTCTTAGCAAAAGACTCTGCAGGACACCATCCTTGCTTCTTCTGACTTACATTCACAGGCTTCTGAAACTCAGTGAGCTTTCTCCTCGAGTAAGATCTCTTGTCTCACTCAATTTGTGTGTGAACATTCTGAACAAAACACTTGAAGTTTATAAATGATTCAATTGTTTTTAGATGTCTTCTTTCACAATTTTTTTAATGTCTCCAAAATATTGAGCTCTAATGCTATCTGTTTTTATATTTAAAGTTTGTTTATGTGGAATCATGTTAAAGCTTGGAATCAATGTCTATTTGGAATCAAGTTTTAGTACAGAAATCATCAATGAGTCCTATTAAATCCATTTTTCAGTACTTGTCTATTGCACAAATTGTATTTAGTATTACTCCCTGAACACTCTTTCAGCTATCTTTTGTATTGTATAGAAGTGTCCAGCTTCTAACACTACTTATACAATAAATAAAAACAATGTGGAAAAAAACAAATAAAAATCCCAGAGCCAGATATTGGAAAAAACCTGAAATATCAGAGAGATAAAGAAACAAACCAGAGTCACTTCTCACCTAGCCACTCCTCAGCCTGTCTTCAGGAAAAGCCTGTCTTCTGACTCCAAGCTCTCCTCAGCCCATCAAGGATTTGTCAGGAAAAGCTGAACTCTTCTCTCCTCTCCCTTTGTCCAGCTATCTGACTTCCTCATTCAACACTCTTAGTGTTAGCGTTAAAGGAGTATGTTACCACTGCTTGGCTGTTTGGCCTTGAACTCACAGAGATCCAACTGCTGGGATTAAAGGCATGAATCATCACTCCCAGACCTTCATAGCTTGGCTCTATCCTCTGATATTTCAGACTATTTTCATTAAATATACTGCCATACTTGTCCTGTGATAGAGCAAGTAAAGATAGGAAACCTACCAGTGTTACTGTCAAAGAATAAGACTGCAGTTGTTTTATTTATTTTTTCTTTTTTTAAAAAACCAAAAAACCTCTAAGTCATTGAGGGCCCACCATCCAGCTCCCAAATAAATATACAGAGACTTATTCTTACTTGTGAATCCCTGGTCTTAGCTTGGCTTCTTTATAGCCAGCTTTTCTTAAATTTTCCTGTCTACTTTTTGCATCTGGGCTTTTATTTTTCTCTATTCTATATTTCTTTCTTTTCTTCCTACTCTGTGGCTGTTGTGTACCTAGGTGGCTGACCACTGGCATTTTCCTCTCCTCTTCCTCTTTTTCTCTTTCTATTTATTCTCTCTGCCTGCCAGTCCCACCTATCCCTCTCTCTTATATTGTTATTGGCTGTTCAGCTCTTTATTAGACCAATCAGGTATTTTAGGCAGGCAAAATAACAGCTTCACAGAGTTAAACAAATGCACCATAAAAGAACGCAACACATCTTTGCATCATTAAACAAATGTTCCACAGCATAAAGAAATGTAACTTATCTTAAAATAATTTTCCACATTATAAAACCTTTACAAAAGCTTCTGCCCTGTGCAATTCAAGGAAAGGATCCAGCCTTTCTTATTCAGGCATCTGTCTAACAATGTCAGACAGTGTTACTTGATCACAGCAGGATAGAAATGCACACCCAGAGTAATTCTGTAAACACCAGCTTAATCTGCATTGGAAGAGACACTATCCTCTCTGAAAGAAAAGCCTGCAGGACACATTCTGTGGTGACAATCAGCTCTGTGCCTGGCCTGAATGTCTTTCTGGAACACAGTTAACTGTATTAGCTGTGTTTCTGGGAATTGTATTTCTTTAAAAGTCAAATAGGGTTTGTGTTTCAGTGTTTTACATTGTGACTAAAATAAAACTAGCTTTGTGATTATAGGAGCATGAGTACCTTGACAAGCATGCAGCAGCTCTTGTTACCACCTGCTCTACCTACTAGCTGCCTAGTGGGTGGACACCATCTTCCCTAATAAATAATGTGGGCATTTTCTCAGAACTTGACTTTATTTTTTTATTGAGAATTTTGTACATGCATATAATGTGTTCTGACCAGCTCTACCTCCATTTCCTTTCTTCCATTTCTTCCTTTAGCTCTCCAATATTTTTCCTTCCAATTTTTCGTACCTCCTTGTTCTCCATCAGTATATGTCAGTATAGAAAACATAATATTGTGGGCTGTTACTTTGAAAAGATGAGCAGAATTTCAGACATGTGGGCAAAGTGGGTAAATACTAATAAAGTAATAATTAATAAAGTAACGCTATATTGAAATACTATATGAAACTAAAATCTTCTCCCAACTCTCAGTCCACACTGTTGGTTTCGCGTGTGAGAAGAGATACACAATACCAAAGCCACACAAGGATTTATTTAAGAGAATTCCCAGGTGGGTACAGAAAGAGAAGCAGGACAGAAGAGAGAGACAAAAAATGTGTATGTCTCTTTTAAGAGAAGAGGTGTGTACGAGTTTACGCAGCCACGCCCAGGGGTGTGCCTCAATATGAGGTGCTTTCCACCTGAGCTCAACTACGTGGAGTGCCAGGAATCCTTACACACACTTCAGAAATCCAAAAACAATCTGACTATGGAAATTTTACTTTTGTGTGAAACATGAATTCTCACTATGGTGAGGTGTCATGGTAATTAAGCACACCTCTGGGAGTTTGATAAATGCTATGAACATTCTTTCCAAGAAACACACAAACACGCGCGCGCGCGCGCGCACACACACACACACACACACAGAGAGAGAGAGAGAGAGAGAGAGATTGAGAGAGAGAATTTGGAAGTTGGTTTTAAGGAATTCACCAAATCCCTCAAACCACACTTCTCTCAGTTAAAAACCTTTAATGTACACATTCAAGTGACTGATTTGTTCTTAGAATGGCCAAAGTACTATGGAGGGATCGGCAATCCCCAAAGTCATTCTGAGCTGTCATCACAGCTGGAAGATGTGGACTTTAAATTTCCTCTTAATACCCTGCCTGAGTTCACCTGAGAATTGCTGAACTTTCTGCTTTACTTTCATTTAATTCAACATCCTGGTTAATTCCTGGGTAAACATATGTTTGACTATACATATATGGAGACAAACATATTGAAAACATTAAGTGCTAAAAAATGGTCTGCATTAGTTACTTCCATATATGTTCATTTGAATAAGGTGAAACATCAAGAAAACTAGTTATGAGGACCCTTATTTATCCAAGATGAATACCTAGAGATATTCTTTGGTATTAGTGTCAGCGTTTGCAAGAAAAAATTATCCCATTAAAATAGCCCTCATGAATAATTCAGAGAGTTCAATTTAATGGAGGAAGGGGGAGACAGAAACGGGTCATCAAATTTGTTGGAAACCTATATTGCTGCACAGCATTTTTTATGAGCAGTTATAATGTAAGTTATTTTTTGTTTTGTACCCACAGGAAGTAGTTCTCATAATTCAAAAATTTTATCTTTAATTTTCTGATGTGTTGCATTCCTAAAAATATTTTCTTAAAAGTATTTTATAATGTGCATTGATTATATCTTTTGTTTTCATAACTGAATTGATGAGGAATATTTGCTTATGTTGAAATAGCAACCAACTTAAAAGAAAATGAGCTGGGATGGCCAATACCTGCATTGTGATAATCACTAGAGTCAGTTCAGTGGATATTGATTGTGTTGGTCAGGGTTTAGTCTGAGAAAAGAGAAGCACTGTAGAACTTTTTATGGTGAAGCATTTAGTGTGCAAAGCCTTTGCAAGGGCCTAGTGACAAAGGTCAGAAAAGGAGCAATGGGTGATTGAGAGAAGACAACAGGACCAAGTGTTCACCAATCACAGAAAGGTGGTGTTCATTGACCAACATTCACATGTACAGGAGCCTGAAGTGTGCCTCAGACTTGAAACTATATAACCAAGAACACTTCATGTTTGTATTAATTAGCAAGAGTCTCTTCTGTAGCATAGGTAGGTCAAGTAATTACTCTGAGAAGGTGATATCTCCAGCTTTTCAGTGATAAGTTTCTACAAAGTGCCGTGTTAACCATTTTGCCATACTTTAAAAGATCAAAGTAGAATGTTAATAATAATGAGCCAATTAACCACATGCTCTCTATCAGCAGAATACAATAACAAAGACATTAGGTGGTCAAGGTAGGGTGGTAACTGAAGGAGTTTGATGGAGGCAACACTTTTCCCTAAAATGGAGTTTTTCCCAGGTGGATTTGACCATTTATTAAAAGGATGGGAATGTGAAAGAACATGAATCTGGTACCATTGGGTGTAGACTTGAGAAGGACATTAGCATTAGTGTACACACAGAAGGTCACTGTGAAGAGATTTCTGGATCAATACTTGAAGAAGGAAAGAATGGAAAGCAATGGGCAGAAGAGGTCAAGTTGAATTAATACAGTCCTGTCAGAGTCCACCACTGAGAGATAAAATACTTATAATCTTCACTTGAGAGATAACAAAATCTCTTCAAAGTTTTGGCCTGACAGGTAACATAGTCCCTTTAAAGTCCCCACCTGAAGGGTAGCACAGTCTCCTCAGAGTCTTGTCCTGATAGATAGATAACAGTCTTCACCTAGTATTCATCCATGATGCTTACAGGTATACTAAAACTTGACCAACATTGCAGCAGTCTCCTCAGGTAGGGACAGAAGGCCAGGCCTTTTCGACTTTAACATTACTGAGTTGAATATTCTTGTTTCTGAATGAAGTGGTCATTGAGAGAGTTAACTTCAAAGCTGTACTAGTATCATCTGGATCCTGTTGTGTCCAGAGTTGGACCCACCAAAGCCAGAAATGTCTGAAATGCAAACAGCAAGGTTTATTGGTAGCACAGTATAAGCCAGGCAGGGAGCAGACTTCAAGCTTCTGTGACAACAGAGCAGAGAGCAAAGAGTAGCTGGTGCCCTTAGCTACAAGGTTTTTTTTTTTTTGAAAAAGCTACAACAAAGTGGGTTGCTTTGGGGTACAGTGCTGACATGCCTCTGATTGGCTCCTGCTTAGGGTCTTTCTGCCCCAGAGTATCTTTAGATCCCACCTGGATGGACCCCACCAGGACCCTGCCTAGGGTGGCTGGTTTTTCCCCTAACTAGTCAAGTGAGAATCTATTCCTTTCCCAGACCTGGACTGATGTCTTGGCTGATCTCCCAGAGCTGGGTAGATATTCTTCTCTCAGAACTGGGGAAGTCCCCTGCTAGGTCTATTCTTCTAGGACATGTTCTTTTCCCAGGACTGATCAGGCATGACTATTCTTATACCAGACCTGGGCAACACTTCCCTTGTCAGAAATGAGAAACTAAACTTTATTTTACCTTTTTATAAAATAGCTACTAGAATACAAAATGGGGTTTCTTGAGCTAAGTTTTCTCTCTCCAGATCCATGGTCCTAATATCTAGAGAATATCCCTCCAAAGACAAGGCTGGCTATGTTTTAGGTTTCAAGTGGGAAAAAGTAGTACAGTGAGGCAGACTTAGAAGTAAAAAAAAGGAGTATAACAGAAACAAAATTCTGATTACAAACAGGGTGTTTGCCCTTACAATTAGAAAATTTGTGTTTGAGCTAAGAATGAAATGATGCAGTAACTCATCAACAGTTTGAAATTCATCTTGGAAAGGAAAAGCTATGTATAGAGTAAACATGTCTGGCAAGCTTGGGTTATAGCTGATATGTGAAGGGTGATAATTATTCTTCAATATCTTTTGTCTTAATAACTTCCTTTTATAACAGAGGCTTTCTATGAAGAAAACTGTTCAATGAAAAATAAGCATAAATTTGATAGGGATAGAGGGAAAGTTTTTAAAGATCTTATTTCTGCTTTGGAAACTGGACATGGCACTTGGTACTCTAGAATATTTCTTAGTCTTGGAGAAAAAGTGTAGGAAGAATTACAGAAACCCCAGCTTAGATATCCATTAACTATAGCACCAATACCCATTGTTCTCTCTCTTGTGTTTGTTTCTATTCTTTATTGCTTGTTAGATGTTTAAATCATCATAGCAGAATCATAAATGCTTGCAACAAAATGCATTTCTTAATTACAACCACTGGTTTGGAAATAGATAGGACTTGTGACTAATTGTGACATTGGATGAAAGTCAAGAAAGAATTTTTTTTTTTTTTTTTACCTTCAAGGAGGCTGTTGCTGAGTTAGGGGCCCACATTTTTAACCTTGAAACAATAGTCAAGTGATACAATATCTAATTAAATCCCTATTTAATTTCACACTATAGGAAATATGACCCATGGGTGTTCAAGTGAAAGAAAACTGCAGCCTTGGCTATTGGAGATGGTTTTGTCATGAGTGAGAACATAAACTAAGCCTTGAATCATTGGTGAGTTTTCACAAGAAAGAAAAGAGTAGGAGAATTAGAGTGAAAGCAAAACCATTAAATTAGGGAAGAGGTAGCTTGATTTAAATTATAGTGTGTAATTGATTAAAAGAATAAAAAGTCTAGTCAAGGTACCGATGTAATAATAATAATAAGACAATGTGGTAGAAATCTGGTAAACACAGAGGCAAGAGTGTATTGTAAGTGAAAGAAAACTAGTACTCACTGGATATGTAATATTTAGATCACTTTGGAAGTCTCAGGAGCAGCATTGAGACTGAACAAAAGTCTGTGCATAAAGAACCGAGCCAAAAGACTCTATAGTTATTCAGAAGCAGAGGAAATTGTCTGAATCGTAGTGTGGCAGAGGAAGGGTTTAGAAAGTACAGATAGGAGAGCTATTGCCATACTGAGACTGTTACATAATCCCTGCTATAACTTACAAAGACAAGGAATGGTGTCATTGTGAGCACTGTCCCAGCACAAACTGTGTCTTGGCAAAAGGGAGTCACTGCTTCTATTCTAGACTTGAGGAAAGACTATACCTTCATTAAATATCACTTGCTAAGTAAATATTTCAGCTTGCTTAAATTTTATTTAGGCCTAAAATATGATTTTATAGCTTTATTTATATAAATAAGCCTTGATTTTTAAATGTCTTGCTAGTTTTGTTGTCTTCTGTGTTTACAGCAGTTTATCTATGTGTGCCATTTATATGCATGCACAGTTGCCACCATGTGCATGTGGAGCTCAAAGGATCACTTGTGGGAGTCAGTTCTCTCATTCTGCCTTGTATGTCCCAGAAACTGAACTCAGGTCATCAGTGTCTTTACCTACTGAACTTTCTCTCTAGTCTTAGATCTTACTTTTATTATTCTGTTGTTAATAATTGCCTTTGTGACTCATGTACTTCCTTCTCAGAATTTTAGTATATGAGCATGAACAAATTGAACTCCATTTTCTTGTATATAAACTAGAAACAGCACTTTCAGCATTTGGGGAACAAGTGAAGTCCTGAAGAAATATGTGTTGTTGACATGGGCAGAGGCATTGTCAAGGACCCCACAATCTCAGCCTTGAGTGGAAAAGTGTTCCCAAGGTGAAACTCAGAGGGACTGCAAAGCCTTTCTCTGGTCATAGGATGCAAATCTTGACACTGGATACAGAAAGTGCCCATCACAGCTTTCTCTGACCCATCCCCATGTTTACAGTCTGAAGATTGTTCCCTACAGAGATTGCTACAGATCAAAGCCTGCCTCCTTGGTCAGATGTATGTAATAACCATGCCTCCTTGTTTGTCTGTATATTATGACTATCTCCTCATGTATCTTACATGTAATAGTCAGCTCTACCTGTTCAACCGTATAAAATAAAAACTCTAAGCATCTGGGACGCCCTAGCCTCTCCATCTAAGAGTTCATCAAATCCAATTCCAGCTTTTCTTTATATACCCACCAGCTTTTCATTTCCTTGCTGTCCTTTGTCATGATTTTAGGACACAACCTGTACACATGTGTGGCACAGTACTAAGTAAGTTAATACATATAAAGAATTTAGAATGTCTTTAGAATATGTGTTTATAAATGTTACAAAGATCATTATTTTGAATTCAGCATTTCTCATTTTGTTTAGAAATGACTTGGGAATGGGATTTTGGTATATAGTAAAACCTACTGCTAAAGACTCTACACATCTTGACTGTGTTACACATAGGAACCGAGATGGAAGTTAGTTGGAATCTTCCTTTCTGGTAGTTACCTTTCTAGCCCTACAATGGGCTATACAAGATTTTGGTGAAAGAAAAGGCATCAATGATATTACCTATCTGAAAACCCTGGCACAATGCACCTACTTATGCAATAGTTGTACTCTTATTGTAAGAAGTATTCAACAGCTCTGTTTGTATTTGAACCTACTCCACAGTGGTGAATTCATAACCAGAAATATAAACTGAATGAGAAATTCCTAGAGGAAGTCCTATGTCATAAGGGAAATGGAATACTATTGTTTAATTACATCAACAGAGCATTAAATTATTCACCTAATATTTACATTTTTACCCATAGGCAAATGCTATTCTCTGTAAGAGTTGGAGAAGGACTTCTGTTCCAGTGTATGCAGAGATTCATTAACATAAAAGGTACTGGGAATAAGAGAAAGATGGATGCTCAGCCCCAGAAATATCATTTTCTAGGCATTTCATGGCCATTGTATTTATGCAATCAAAGCAGTTGCAGATGACTACCTACTATACAAGAATGGCTCAGACCTTTAATTCCAGAACACAGGAGGCAGAATGTTGTGGAAATTACTTTGATATATTGTTTTTTTCACCTTGCCTGCCTAAGGCACCTGATTGGTCTAATAAAGAGCTGAGTCAAATGGATGACCACTCTAATTGTCATTATAGAACCTTCATTCAGCAAGTGATGGAGGCAGAAGCAGAGATCCATAGCTAACCACCAGGTCAAGCTCTTTGTCCAGCTGAAGAGAGGGAGCAGAGAGTATATGAACAAAGCAATCCAGATCTTGAGGAGGAGACCCACAGAAGACTATTGACCTGAGTTATTGTGAGCTCACTGATGCTGAATAACAGCTGAGAAACCTTCATGAAAAGGAACTAAAGCCTCCAAATGATGGCAACAGTTAAATGGTGTGGGCAGTTTGTGGAGCCTCTTGCAGTAGGACTAGTGTTTATTCTTGGTGAATGAACTAGCTTCTTGAAGCCCATTCTCTACAGAGGAACATCTAACTCAGCCTTGATACTGAAGCTGAAGGAGGGGAGCAGAGGTGGGTATGTGAAAAATTTTTTAAATAAAAAATTATTTTAAAAAGATACAAAATAATCAAAACAAAGAAGAAAGAAAGAAAGAGAGAAAGAAGAACCCCGGTGTCAGCCTCTACTGTCCCTGGAGATATAACCCTTCAAAAGCTCTGAAGCTTGGGATATGGCACATTCAGTGTCTTTTTCACCAACCCTGATTAACTTTTATTTCCATTGTTCACATGGTGGTAGAGAAAAATCAGTTTTCACACGTTTTCTTTTTCTCACAACATAAGGGCCCGGGAAGGTTCCTGACCACAGACACACTAAAAAAAAAAAAAGACATGTAACAATATATTTTAAATTTTATTTTTTCTTTATGTGTTGAAGGTTGAAGCCAGATCCTTTCAAAAAGCTGGACAAGTGCTCTGTCATGAGCCTCACCTGGCTTTGCTTGGTTAATTTGCATTGGATTTAGTAGTTAATTTAAAGCTTCCTGGCATTTGGTTCAGTAAACAGAGGTGTTCTCCAACACAGACTTCCTGAACAAGTACAAGTAAAGAACTTCAAACACCAGAAAGAATCTGTCAAAGATGGGAGAGCCTGATGCTATTCAGGATGTGAATCATGAAAGAAACAACGTGCTAACTCAAAGAAAAAGAAAGAAAGAAAGAAAGAAAGAAAGAAAGAAAGAAGGAAGGCAGGAAGGAAAAAGAGAAAGAGAAAGAAAGAACCCACAAAAATTCAGGAAGCATTGCCAGAGTCAAGTGGAAGCTCAAAGGAAGGTTCTGTGTCCACTCATCCCCATGGTCACTTAGCTGTCCTTGCCTCTGCCAATGTAGAGTCCATGTCTTCAAGCATATCCACTATTGGTTGTGTTCCCAAACACAACCCCAGCCTGGAAGCTTCTCTTCATGATGATCAGGCTGTGGAAAATGCCTGGTGTAGTCTCCATTGGTTCTGCTATGTTTAGAAGGCATTTTTCCCTTGGTTTCTTCCACCATACTACTTTTACAATCTTTCTCCTCCTCCTCCTCCTCCTCTTCCTCCTCCTCCTCCTCCTCCTCCTCCTCCTTCTCCTTCTTCAGCAGTTCCCTGAGTTCTCTGATTCCCGTGGGCAGGGAATTGATGGACAGATGCCATGGAGAACTGAAGGTTTCAAAGTCTCTCACTCTCTGTATATTGTCCAGTTGTAGAATCTCTGCATTTGTTCCCATCTACTAAAGAAAAAAGCATCTCTCATGTGTCCTGAGCATGATACTGATCTAAGAGTATAGCAGAATGCCATTAAGAATCATTTTCTTTTCTTTCTACTTTTTTCAAAATGTAGAACAATAGTATTTGATTTTCTCCCTGGGTCTAAGGCACAAAATAAACTCAATGGTATTTCTGAAGAATTTTTTGTTTCATATTTTTTCAGGACATTAAAAGTATTCTTATATAGTTTGCTTAGATGCTATAGTTTCCAAGATTTTAAATTGATTTTCTGTGTGTAAAACTGTGTCTCAGTGTCTATATATGTTCCTAAGCCTTTTTTTTTCTATTTGTCCTATTCTGCTTTTTTTTTTTTTTAAAAAAAATTCTAACTTATTTCATTAACTCTTTTAGATAACTATTTGTTAATCTAATGAGAAATAGAGTGTAGATTTGGGTAGGTAAGGAAGAGGGAGGGTCTGGGGGGAGTAGGGGGAGAGAAAACTGAAAGAATATATCACATAAAAATCTACCTTCAATTAAAAAAGACAATAGAATAGAAGTAGGTGTTGAATATATATGTTTTATGTGACATGCAGTAAGGAAATAGTTCTATAATAAAAAATATTTATCTCATCTATAAAATCAACTTTCTAGGTTTTTGAGCCTCAGACTCAGAGTCCTCTTTGTGTCCTAGCTTCTTGAGACCTGAAATGTATCAACATAATTCATGGTGGCCACAGGACAATGGTTTGATTTTTTTCAGTATTGAGATAGGAATACTGAAACCATTTCTCAGGTCGTCCTTGGCTCTCTCCTGCCTACTTTACTTTCTTTTCTTAATTTGACTTTGATTTTTGTAAAATGTGGATTTTATTTATTGTCATATAGTAAGGGGTAAAACATGTATTTGAGTGGTTCATAAAATCTGAGTTGTTAAAGTGTATGTGTGTGGTTTTTTTTTTTTTTTAATTTTCTTCACCTACCTCGTCCTCCATTGCCACACTTCACACCCCATACAGTCTGAGTGCAGCAACATCAATCACTTCCAGCCCAGCAACTTTCCTTAGAAAGCCAACTCTAGCTCTTGCGAAGTGGGAATTGGATCAAATGCACTGGAACCTTTTCTGTGTGTGGAGCCTGAACACAGTTCCCTGCTCGATGAGGCATTCCTGTGGACTGCTTCTGCCTCACTGTGCTTGCGACTGCCTCAGCACTCAGACCTTCTGTTAAAATCTGACTCAAGAAGTACACTCCACTTCTCTTTCAGAGAAGCTAAATGTCTATCTAAACCACCAGAGGTTTATCCCAGGGCTCTGGAACATCATGTCCCTGTGTTCTATTTTGAGCAAGCACTAAAAACTAAGGCCAGGGCACGGATGTGTGTTGTCACTGAGCTCCCATAACCAACCCCCTCTCCAGGCTGCTTAGTCTAAGGAATCTGTGAATCCCTGTCATGCTCCAGTGAACTTTCTGCTGATGTTCATATTTTTAAAGGCTCATGCTATGGAATGCTCCTTTCTTCTAAGCGCTATGCACATTTGAGACGACCCTTAATTTTTTCCTCTGTGCCATTCTGAGGTGTTCCCTTTATCACAACCTTAACAGAAACTTGCTTCTTCCCACAAGACACTCTACTTTCTAAGTAGGCAACCAGGCCTGGCTGGATTCTATGTGTAGAGAAGCTTCCCTTCCTGTTAGCTATCAGGAAAATAGTGTCATCTAAGAGACCTTACAATCACTTTGCTTACATGAATATGGTAACAGCTCTTTCCTTGCTCTTCCTGCTACAAAAAAAATTATAGATAAGTAAAAAAATACAAGGTAACTTGGGCAATAAACCTAAAACTCCTGAACTAAAAGAGAAAATTTGAAATTTAATTTTTTCATACCACATGTCCTAGAAAATGTGTATATTATAAAAAATACACCATACAGATATTTGATAAAGTTTCTGCACATATTTTATCATTTATGAATTTAAGGCTGTGAAGAATGACACCTTTATTATTTTTATCTGTAAGAGAGGAACTTGTGTCTCAGAAGAAAAGAAATCAATCTATTTATCATTACATGGCACTTGTTCATTACACAAATACAGAAATATTTAGGCTAAAATATTTATCTCAGTAAGGGGAGAATGTCGTATGAATGTGAGATTATTTTAAATGTGTCTGACTTTATTATCATCTTACTTCATTACTTTTAGGATCTGGAGAGATGGCTCAGCAGTTAAGAGCACTTGGTGCTCTTGCAGAGGATCAGAATTGGTTTCCATGTCAGAAGGCTCACACCTGCCTGTAACTCCAGCTCCAGAACACCTAATGACTTCTGGCTCCTCAGGTACTCAAACACAGTTCCAAGTACAGACCTTCAGACACACACATACATATAAATAAAAATTTATATGTATATTTATTAAAAATGACCACATCACCACTTATGTCCTAAATTGAAGCAAGAGGAGACTTTTAGATTGGGTTTCCTCTGAGCTGTCAAGCCTAGCTGCTTGTTTCTCATTTAATGGAGAGGGCTTGCATGGGTGAAATGGTTTTATCTAAACCTAAACTCTTGTCATCAATAAGTGACTGGCCTGAAGGCATGAAGTGACAGAGTAATACTTTCAAAATTAATTTCCTTAACTGGCATTGCTAGTCTTTGGAGACTGGTCTTTTCTATGGAACATTGCCTAAGAAGCAAAAGTGAACATTTTTCAATATATAGCTGCCACTGGCTTTCTTTAGTCCCACAGGACAATGTAAGTCTAGACAAATTCTGCAGTCTATACCTGGCTGACAGAAAATTAAAAAGATTACTCTTCTCTGGTAATTTTTCCTGGTTCTTGTCTTTGCTTTTAATAGGCTATGTTACTATCAGTTGAGGAAGCTACTTTGGAAACAAATATTTTTAAGGACCTGCAATTATTATTTTGTCTTAATTTATGGTAACCCTTATAAGATATTATTGTTCCTACCTTTTAGATTATCAAGTTCAATGATTAAGTAATTTGAATAAGGCCATAGATAAAATGAAGAATATTCAAGTGTAAATGCTAAATTCTTACTTTGCTACACAGTTGACAGAGAATTCTATGTGGGATTTGTCTTCTCCTGAACCTCAGGGACATATGGCTAATTACTAATCTTTTCTGAGTACTACGAAACCATTCCAAATTTCATGCTTTAAGTAGCTTCAGTATTTTAAGTGTTGCAGTGGCCACTGTTTTGTGAGTATAATGAAAGGAAAGAGTACAGTTTGTTTTTATTTTCTCTCTTTTTCAGAAGGCATTCTGTAAGTCACATTTTAATTTAGAAAAGAAAGTATACCTTAAATTTATACTTGGTACCAATTTATGTTGTAACATTACTGACAATGTCACTTAATTTGCCTAGTTGCCTATGGTCTAAATGTAGGTAATTTACAAACCTTTAACAATTTTCAGTCTTGCTAAATGGTACAGAGAACTGCAATTACATTTAAAATGCACTGGTGCTCTATATGTCAGTAAAAAGCACCTACAGAGGCATAATTACAATGTAATTGCCGACAAGTTCATGAAGTAAACATACATTATTAGAAGACATTCATCTGTTCGATTTAAGTAACATTGCAGCTAACATATTGCATAAATAGGGAGCCATTTTGAGACTAGTTACTGTAATAACAGGAAGTTAAATTAAAACGTGGTGCCTAAGTATATGTATTCTTAAGAGCATTTCAGATATGTTATTCAATATCCAGTGGCTTTCTTTTGACCTTTGGAAACTGCACTTTAAATATTACATTTATTTTACAAAAATATTTACAATCAATGTATACACCAGATCTAATTCAAATAGATATTATAGAAAAGTTTTCCAAGAATTTGAACTATAGGAAGATACCCAGAAAATCATATTTGTCACATATTTTAGAATGTTGTGTAGTATAACAAGATAGCTAACTAAGGTCCGATGTGATGAGGGACCACAGACTGCCAGATAGAATCATGGTCTCATTTATGTTTATGCTAAATCGCTGTGCACATGTTACTCCTATGATTCACATTTTTTAATCTCTCACATAAAATAAATCTTATCCAAGTCAAAGAATATTTTGAGTCTAAAATATTGGAGGACACAGAATATAGTATAGTCTTAGAACTCAGCTTTGGCTCATGACAACATTAATGGAGCAGGCTTTCTTGGACAGGCAGCCCCCAAATTATGACATGGAAACTTATTATTATGAATGCTAGAGTTTAACTTATACTCATTTCTTGCTAGCTCTTATCACTTAATCTGTTTCTTTTCATCTTCATTTTACCTCAGGGATTTTTACCTTCCTTATATTCTGTGAATCCTACTTTCTCTGTGTCTGGTTCCTGGTTGGTCCTAAGTGTCTCCCTCTTTTTCTTCCTCGTTCTTTTCTTCATCTTTGTTTTCTTATTCTCTCTCTCCTGAGCCAAGATTCCTCCTCCTATTTATTCCCTCTGACCACCAGCCCCACCTATCCCTCTACTGCCTAGCTGTTGGCCATCCAGCTTTTTATTAGACCAATCAGGGTGTCTTAGGCAGGGAAGATGAAACAGCAATACATCTTTACATAATTAAGCAAATGCAGCATAGACAACTGTAACACATTTTTATATAGTTAAAGTAATATTCTACAACCAAGTAACTGTTTTGACTTTGAAATACAGAGGAATTGAGTGTTGAACATAGATGCTAAGAGAGAACTGGACCACATACTTGAAGTGTATGTTTATATGCTTTATTATTGGTAACAGTACCTATACATTGTCTTGACCTCCCATAGCACTAAGCAAACTGGCTTTATTGTATACTTGACACATGTCTAGATCTGCCTAAGGATGTAAGTAAAATTGAACTTTAATTTATATTAGTGTGTGTGTGTGTGTGTGTGTGTGTGTGTGTGTGTGAAGTCAGGGAACAATTTGTAGGGGTTTCTCTCCTTTCATCATGTGAGCTCTATGTATTAAACGCAGGTTGTTAAACTTAGTGAAAAGAGGCTTTACCTACTAAACAATTTCATCTCATCCAAATTGAACTTATTGTGAATAAATTGTTAAATTTACCTTCTGGCTCACAAAAATAATGGTAAAATATAAAGCTGCCTATTCAAAGAATTTATTTTTCATAAGAGAACATTAAAATCCCTATTCTCAATATGTATTTTGCTGATTTCTCAAGATTCTATAATATTTTGAATATGAAATTTTCCTCTAAAAATTTGTGCTTTGCAACCTTTTTCTATAGTTGAAGATGCTAATTTTGGGAGCTTGTAGAAACTTTGGGAGGTCAGAGCCATCTGAAAGAGGTATGTCACTGAACAAGTCCCCGTAGGTTCTTTGCTCTTGGCTACTTCTGCCGTGACTTCTGCTTTCTTCCAGAGAGGATGTGACCAGCTCTACTGGTGAGTCACACACTCCTACTGCAATGAGATCTTGCCAAGTACATGAGTACAAGTGGCCTTGAACTGTAGCGTCTAAAACCGTAAGCCAATATTTGTTCATTCTCTTAAATAATACATACTATTTAAGCAGAACATTTGAATATTAAATGATTTCTGTATTATCTTTTAACTCTCAATATGTCACCTGTAATATCTCTCACATCTGTTTATGAGCATGGGGGGGCTAACCCTTGTTCCTTTTTAAAGATCCATTTTCAATCACTGCATCCCATATTCCTGTGAAGGAAGATTAGTGCATAAAGCGTGGTTGACACTCAGAGTTGATGGCTCTGAATGTGAATTATCTCTTGCTTTAGATTACATATTAATACAATATGTCATTTTATTACCTACTCAAGTGTTTTTTTTTAAAAATGGGAAAATACATAAAAACATTTATCCACTTCAGATAGAATATTAATAAGCCAAAGAAAGTATGCCATTTGGTCAAATTTGGTGAACTGATGAGAGATAACTGGGATCACATAAAAGAGCATGGATGACACAGGCAATAGCTGTACACATTACTTCAGCACAGTATAGTTAGCATTCTACTTCCTATGTACACCAGCATACTCAAGAGCATGTGCTGCTGAGGCAAGATGACATACATAGTTGAGACATGAGTGAGTGAGTGTCTGAAGTCTTAGCTGCAGATATGGCCAACACTTTCCATTATCGAAGGGAATGTTATTAGGCATGATCTTCTGTAGATGATTACAGCTGCTCTAACTTAAAGGAGATAATGGCCACACCATACTCATAGGGAGGAGTTCTACTACACAGAGACTCTCTCTCTCTCTCCTGCTTCTGTTAAGGGCTTTCCTTCTACCTGATATATCTTTCCTTTCTCTAAAGAATGATACGTCAACTAACAGCCCATTATGTGCCAACATTTTGCAAGGGTTAAGAGCAGCTGGTTTTATAAGCTAGGTGAATCCTAAGGAAAGGTGAGGGAGGCCACTGACATTTCAAACTGATAAAGCAATGAAAATTTCCTTTTTATATTTTGAGTTGCTTTTAGGTAAACGGTACCTATTGTTAGGGTTCTGTTCTAGCTGCTGAAGCCACACCCTGCCCTGAATTCTGACATCAAGCCCCATTTAAGAAGAATTCCCACGGCTGACACTCTCCCTTGCTTTTTTCCTCCTGGGAACTCTCTCTCTCTCTCTCCCTTCCTCTCTTTCTCCCTCCCTTTCCCTTCTATCTCCTTCTGTTATTATAACAATAAAGTAAGTCCTTCTACATAGAAACAGCCTAAGTTTCTCCTGCCTGATGCACCCTCTGATCCAGCATCCTGCATCTATGGGGCATAAGGCCTCTTTTTTCATAGACATTTACTTGCTTAATAGGTAAAGGTGTTATCATGTCATGCCAGATCAAACATATGATCCCAACACCTATAAGGTTTATTGAAACTGTCTTTGTAGATAGATTTCTACAAAACATTCTTCTATCAATTGATTTTGGGTATGAGACAGAAAGAGATTTTAATTTATTAAGATATGTAAAGCTATAGTTAGAGGTTTATTTGAATCTTTTAATATGAGATTATTTCTAAAGTGTCAATGATCATAAGAGATACATCATTTTAAACCTGCTTTTTATAAAGTTTGATACTGAAATTTCAACTCAAAAGCCTGTATGAAAGAAATAATATTTTGTAGTAGATATGAGAAGAATGCATATAAGGAAATTTTACAGAGAAAGATTTTCCCATATAGATTCTAGTAAAAAAATAAAATTTTTAAAGATTTTCTTGCTCCAAATGAACTTTGGAGAAAAATGAATAGGCACAGCATGTTCTTGAGTTTGGGTCAAAAAAGGGGGTTTAAGGCTTGTAGTATGAATCTGGAGGTAATGTAAATCTTAGAGTCTGCAGAATTAGTTGTAATGAATTAATATGTATAGGAAAATCTCCATCTGGAGTTAAACTTCTCTAGAGTGGCTCCATTGAAAGGAGTCTTCAGTGGTTTTCAGCCTCTTGTGAGGGTTAACTCTTAACCATCTACCAGATCATGGAAAGTAACTCAGCTAAACAAGAGACAGTCTGCTCCTCATATTTTCTTCCCCTTGTGTCTAGAACCTGATATAATTACAGTAGCTGTCAACTAAAGCAGAAGGTAATTAAGGTAAAAAATGAAACAATAACTCTCGCGTGATTGTGCAGGTTACTATCACCTACTGGTTTAAATATGGAAATGGAGATGAAGGTATTTCTTTTGAAAACCATTAAAGTGTCAATTGTCCAGCAACTTTGTGCTAGAGGCTGTCTAGTGAATGAAGACAGTATCTGGAATAAGAGCAAAATTCATAGATCTGAGCATTTCCAGGAGAGCAAAGCATTTGTTTTAGTGAACAAATTTTAAACTGATTAGGTAAGATATGAACATAAACTTATACTTTGATATGTCCAATTCTGTGTTTCTTTTATGTATATTATAATAAATTACATATTCATGTATAGTGGGATGTTTCTCTCTCTCTTGCCAGTTCCCAAATACCCAGCAGCCACTTCCAAATAATTGACTTAGAGGCTTAATATAATAACTGCTGGACCAGTAGATCAAGCATATTACTAACTAGTTCTTATACTTCAATTAATCCATAATTCTTATCTGTGTTTAGCAACATGTCTTGGTACCTTTTCTCAGTGAGGCATTCTCATCCTGCTTCCTCTGCATCTGGCTGGCAACTGCATCTCTGCCATTCCTCTTGCCAGAATTCTCCTAGCCTGTCCCCCTGCCTATGTCTCCTGTTTGGGTATTGGCCAATTAGCATTTTATTAAACCAATACAAGTGACAAGTCCTTAGACTGTACAAGAGCATTATCCCATAGCATTCATGTACTATAACTGAAGATGTGAGGGGCAAACTGCATGAAGTGGTAGAGAAAAAACTGGAAGAAGGGAGATTAAGAAAAAAGAAAACAGGTAGGAATAGCAGACAAGAACAGATATTGCTACAAAAATAACATCAACATGCTGCATAAGAAAAGCAGCGTATTTTTGTATTTAATTGAGGAAATAAAGGAATGAATAAATAAAGAGAATTACTAAGTTGCTATTTTTGATGAAATTCTCCTGAGACTTTTTACATAGCACACATATATCTACAACAAAGTAATATAAATCATCTGCTACTGTCCCTTAATTTGAACACACTACATTGTCATATTTATTTTGTAGTGAATTCTCAGAAAATCTATTAAGTCTTGTGTGTGAAATTCTTAGCAGGTGAGCCACACACAGAACTTTTTCTCCCAGAGAAAAGTCAGAATTGCCTTCAGGGCATGATGTCACAGACTTCACATTTATATGAGCTCATCTTGGAAGGTTTGTCTTGTTTTCATTAGGAGCACTGCATAAGTAAGAGGTTTTGGCATATTCTGTACATAAGTAATAAAAATGGATCTTTTTCTGTAACACTAAAAATGCTTTTATTTATGTCCTTCAAGTGCAATAGTGTTTAAATTAGAATGTCTTTTGGTTAAAAGCCCTTGCAGGTTCATATAACCTATTACTCCAAATATTCAAGATTAGAAGTCATTGAGTAGAAGAATTCTCCAGCACCTGGACAGCTTTTTATAGAAAAAATTATTAATATTTTTAAAATATCACCTGAATCCATTCATGAACCAGCATCATAACCAAGATAGTTCCATGTCATAACCATGATCCTTCTGAATCTCCCTTCTCTTTTAAATTGAAATATAGTTAAATCATTTTTCTCTCACTTTTCTTGTCCCTTCTAGGCTTGGCAGCTCCAAATTGACTGCCTCCACTTCTTCAACTATTGTTATTATATATACATGTAAATGAATAAATACATAAGTATGATCTTCTAAAACCAATCAGTGTTGCCTACACGAATGTGTCTAGAGCTGACCAGTGAATATTGGATAATCAGTCAGGGACTCATCCTTGTGTAAGCCAATATATTTTTTCTCAGCAATTGCTAATTGCTTGTGATACCTAGGAGTGGAGCCTCATGTGATTTATCCTACATACCTGGGGATGTTAAGTGATGTTAGAGGGTTCAGGTCTTGTTTAGAAAGTCATATTGTTGAGATTTTTATGAGTATAATTTCCTTCTTGTAAAGATGGTTTGTTAGGCAATATGTGGGTACTGGCAACCAAACCTAGGTTCTCTGTAAGAGCAGATAATACTCATCCGTGCTAAGCCACCCCTAAAAATCAAAATCTTAATTTGAATTGAATTTTCTAATCTAAGAGCAGAGTATGACTTTTCTTTCATTTATATCCTTTTCACCTCATCTCAGGAATATTTGCAGTATTTTGTAGCTGTTGAAATACTATTTCCTGAGTGTTGTATATTTTATGTTGTTAAAATAATATTATTTTTAGTGGAAAATTTTAATTTGCAGGAAAAATTAAGATTTTTTTTGTAGTGCTGGTGATTGAACCCAAGAATTTGAACAATCTAGGTAAGTGCTCTACCACTGTGACTATCCTCAGTCTGTTATTTAATATTTTATTCTTTTCACGTTTTCATTTTTTAAGAAAATACTCTTTACTTTCAATATTTTTTAAACTATATGTAATATTTAAGTTCCTACAGAGATAATCATTATATTGTGGTTAAATAGAGTCTTTTTTTCTTTCTGCATCCAAATAATTTTTATTGATTTATTGATTTGTTTATTTTTCTTGATCCTTTGCTTTAAACCTAGTTTAATGGCTTAAAAAAGAGGTAAAAATTGTCATCGATTAACTCTTTGCTTTAGATGAAAAACATTTAGCTCTTTACCATTGAATGTGATGTTAAAGGTAGTTTTTATTTTTTTCTTCCAGATTTAGGTTTTTTCTTTTCTTCTTTATTGAGTTTTCATTTTAAGTCTATGAGGGATGTTTTATGACATGCCTTCTCAGCACTCATTAAAATTATGATGTGGATTCAATTTTTCTCTGTTACCACAGTGAAATGTATTGATTGGATTTTAAATGTTAGATCGTTCCCCGTAGTAAATCCCAATTGATCATATAATAGGAAACCTTCCTATGCATGGCTGGATTTCATTTTCTAAAATTTGTAAAAATTTCAATTTATACTCAGGAAAAATACTGATAATGTTGAGGAGATAGCTATTTTTTAGCTTTAATTTCTAAGAATCACTGAACATATAAATTAAGTAGGAAAATATTCTCACTTCTTCAGTTGTCCAGAACCATTGTATGATGGTATAGTACTTCTATTTTACCTGTCAATGTTAATGTCAAAAAGTTATTCACAATGTTCTGCTATCATTTTGACATTTTAGATTTTTAAATGGTGCTTCCACACATTGAATTTATTTAATTTAGATCTTCTTTCATTTGTTATGATCATTCGAGAATGAAGCAGCTCTGGTCATATTGATTTTTCTCTTTTGATATTTTTTTTTGTTACCTACTTCATTGATTTCCCTTTTGATCTATTTTATTTTAATTCATGTGCTTTTTGGGGAGCATTTTTCCTACATTATATTTTAAAGTCTAAAGTTATTGGTTTGGGAAAATTCTTAATTTTTCAAATGAAGTAATTAGCAACATAAATTTACCTTCATCTCTTATATATTGATGTTATTTTTCAATTGTTATTTATTTCAAAGTATTCTTTGAAATGTATTCTTTGAAAAGTCTTCTTTGACACAGGATTTGTTTTAAATCTTTCATTTTGTGTCAATGTGTGCATGTCCATGTGCACATGCATGAATGTGTGTACCATAGCACATATGGAGGTGACAGGAGAACGTCTGGAAATTGTGTTAGAAGGATTAATTCCATGTAAAAACCTTAGGTGAACGGAGACTCTCTGGACAGGAAAGCTGATTGATACCACCTTTAGGAGCTTCTTTCTGTTAAGGACATCCATATAAAAACCCATGGTATATACTACTTCCAGACTGCAGGGGAAGTGTCCTGCAGATGAATTCTTCCATCTCCCAATTTTCCCTTTTCTATCCTCTTAAATCCCTAAGGATGCCACATCACGAGCGAGGCTCTCACAGTCTCTCATGAAGAGACTTCAGCTGTTCAGATTAAAGAACTATTATTCTTTTGGATGTGCCCGTTTTTTCCCTGTATTTCCATATCACCTTCATTAATCCCAGTCTGAAATTTCTCAGCTTCCATCTGTGGGTTCCGGGACTCAAACTCAGGTCATCAAGCTTTGCAGCAAGTGCCTTTACTTACTGAGCCTTTCTGCTGTCCTTAAGACTCATTGTAAAGTATGTTCCTTAGTTTCTAAGTGTAGTTGGTGACTCTGATTGATTGTTGTTCATTATTTCATTTGTTGTTTTGTGAAAAAGAAAAAATATGTATGAATGACAGATCCCTCAAAAATTGGGTGCTATATATTTGAGGAGCAACAACATGTATTATTTTATGATTAAACTCTGATAGTACCAATAAATTTTCTAGTAACTTACTTTCTGTAAATTTGTATCTTCTATTTAGAAATCCCCTAGTGATTAATGAACTTTTAGATCTCCATATCTATTTGAAAAGTTTAGTAATTCTTTATGCAATAAAAATACTGTATGTAATAAGTAATTTAATTTTGAACAAATTATGTTATCATTCTCTATTATCTTAATTTTTAAGTCTTAAGGCATTTTATGTAAGTCATAAATGAATATATATATAATATTACTTTGGTAAAAATTACATATTTGTGATGATCAAGGGGCTATGTTGCAGTATTTAAATCTTTCATCAAATCTTGAGTCACATTTTATTCTACACACAGTACAGAATTCCCTTTCAATGTATGAATGTAATTTTTTTATAGAATGGCAAATATTTAATCTCTTCACAGTGACAAATTGTGGCAAAACAAAATTCTGAAACATCTATATTTATTAGGCTTTTATTGAGGCTTCAGTCATAATAAGAGATTTTCCATTAAAACTTAACCAATTCAAAGTCTAGGCTATAGCTCAGAAGTAGAGTTCTTGCCTAACATACATGAGGCCATAGGTTCAATCACTAGTATTACAAAATTTTTATTAAGTTAAGTAGTAGTTTCTATACACAGACCTGGATCATTGATTATATTATTGGTAATTATCTACTTTATTATCACGTTCAACTTCAGTATTACAAAAAGTGATTAAAATATATATATATACATATATATATATATATATATATATATATATATATATATATGAGAAGTACTCTCTGATATCCAATATTGACATTGAATAGTTAGAAATTTGTTAGATAAAAAATGCATAACTGTGTAATAGCTTAATTCTAATTAGGTAAAGGTAATTGAGTGGAAAAAACTTTAATTTCTTGATAAGCAGCTATTCCCTGAGTGGCTCTTTTACAAACTGACATCAACAGATGGAGTAAAAATGTCTTTTTCTCTCTCCACTTAAAAGACTGACACGTTACAGTCTTAGACCTAAACATGTTAAATATAAGCATGCCATGTCATTTCAGCAAGGTACCTGGCAGGCCAGGAAAGACCACGTCTTAGAATACAGAGGAAACTGTAGCTCAGAAAGGTGCATAGAATTATGATATGTACATTTTAATGGGCAATATTGCTATAATGTTTAAATCATCTCTTGCCTATATAACTATTAATTCTCCTTCATTGACTCTTTATTAATAGATATGTGTATATGTTTTTCTATGTAAACTTGTAACTTAGAGAAGGTGCAAAAATCCATTAATAATCATTAAATTCAAGAGGTGCCTTAATAGATATAGACATTTATAGGTGCCTCATGTTTTGTTTCTTAAGAGTGAGGAGCAGTATGCTAGTAATTAAGTAAATGTTATAGTAAGTATAGCTTATAGTGAAGCTTATCACTCCCCAGGGAACAGATACTTAATTTGTGGTCATGATAATAACAACCAAATGAACTTCAGGTCTTGCAAGAGAGCTTAATAAACTTCAAAGGAGACAGAATAAGAACGAATGAGTAAAAGTACATCCTCAGCCTTTCATTAGGCAAAATGAGCGCAAGTCTTGGCCCAGCATGGCTTCCGAAGTTAGCATGCCTAACTACAAAGCAAATGTATGCAGAGAAATGCACAACAAAGGCAGAGCTTCTAAAGCTCCAGTTGAGTTTCCACAAATGTTGCTTACAAAAGCTGCCATTCTCTGTGTTAACAAAAAGTTGTGGATCCATTCTTCCCTAAATCCTCTTTTCTTGCATAATCCACCTTGTGCACTTTAGCTGGAGTGTGTTTTATCTGATCTAATCCTGGGGTCATTCACTTTCAGATAGAAGCAACAGGATTATTTCACACTTAAACGAGGTTCAATTTTTATGTGAACCTTAGAAGGACACCTGGCTGATGCAGAATTTAAGCTAAAGATTAACCAAGTGCTCAAGGCACATAATGGTTTTTAGATATAAGAGTGTATGATAGAGAGAATTACTTTTATAGCATATCAAAGCTGCATCTTAAAATATGCATATTGAGGCCTATACAACTCTATTTTATGGATATTTTATGCATGTGAATTTCACCACATATACATATAAGAATACTTGTCTCAAGAAAAGAATCTGCATTCTATTAGGAATTTTATAGTCCTAGGAAAGTGTTCAAAATTTCACTCATGTCTTTCTTATTCAGCATATGCACAACCTAAAATAGGTTGAGTAGATCCAGGCTTTGTGGCAGAAAAAAATTAGTCCTTGATTTTTTTTTTCTTTTAATGCACTAGGCAAGAAAACTGAAAAGAAAAATAATCTAAGCCACACAAAGCTAAAATCATGGATTAGTATGAAGTAACTCTATTTGCTCTTGTGGACTCTTAAAAGACATTACATTTTTACATTACTTAAAAAAAAAGCTTGTTTGTGTGTGTGTATGTATGTGTTCACGTGTGACTATGTAGTTGTTTTGTGTATATAGCTTTCAATATTGTGAATGTACACATGCATGTACTGCCTGTTAGTCTTAGACCTGTGGTTCTCAACCTTTTTAATGCTGTGACTCTTTATTACAGTTTCACACCTTGTGGTGATCCTCGACCATAAAATTATTATTATTATTAAATTTATTGAACTTTATTTTATGTGTATTGGTGTGAAGGTGTCAGATCTTCTGGAACCGGAGTTACAGACAGTCATGAGCTGCTCTGTGGGTGCTAGAAATTAAAGCTAGGTCCTCTGGAAGACCAGCCAGTGCTCTTAACTGCTGTGTCATCTCTCCAGCCCCATAAAATTATTTTTGTGGCTACTTCATAACAATAATTATTTTTGCTACTCCTATGAATCATAATACAAATATCTGATGTGATATATGACCCTGTGAAAGGATCATTTGATCCCCTCCCAAGTGGTCGTAACCTGCAGGTTGAGAACTATTGTTCTTAGATGATGGCTCATCTTTGTTAAGTGTCAATATTAGAGGAAAAAGGCTAAAGCAATCAAAAACTATATTAATATTTTCTTGCTGTGAAATGCATATAAAATTATACAATTGATGCTTATTTTCTATTTTATAATTTGTTGTACAAATATTTTTAAGGAAGTGTGTTACAGAAATTTAAGAAAAATGGAACAATGATGCCATTGGTCTTTTATAGACTACCTTCTGCTTTCTACATCTGCAAGGGAAATGAAATATAATACCATGTGGGAAGGCTGGCAATGATGACAGTATTAATGCTTTGCTGTATAATTTAATAACAGATTTTTAAGGCAAGTTAGCTAGGAAAGAAATAAAAATAAAATTAATTCATATAGGAGTAATTTAGATCAAAATATTGCTTTAAGCATTACTTACCAAATTCTCATTTCAAACTATGAAAACTCCCATATGTCTCTTCTCCCAATATGGGAATATTAATCAATTGATTCTGCATTTCAAAATTACTCTTAAATAGAAATATTAATATATTTTTTAAGGAAAAATACATCATACATATTAGTAAAATGTGTGACTTTAGTAGTTTAGTATAATACATTGTTGTGGTCCGGTCACAAGGCCCCCTAAAAGATCACCAGAGATGCGAACCATCTGAAATGCAAAAGCAAGGTTTATTGAAAAGTTACAGGTCACATGACAAGAACCTCCCAGCACACAGGTGTGACAGTGGCCAGAGGAGGTGCCACCTCTTTGGGAGGTGGTTTTTTAAGGGCAAAAATCACAAGGTTATTCATCAATTGGGGTCTTTTAGTATGGATACAATTCTGATTAGATCGTCTTTTGGGGGATTTTTAGACTTCCTCTGTTATCTTAGTAGGTTGTTTGCCAAGCCCTTTGTTGGCTACCTTCTGGATTGGTCTTGGTCTTTGCAGGCTATCTCCGGTCCTGAGTCATTCCATGGATAATTAACTGTTACCAGTCCCTAAGCTACCTCTCCTGTTTGACCTTTGTTCCTCAAACTTGTCTCAAAACTGGGAGCTTCTCTCGTCTTTCAGCATAAATTAATGAGTCTCCTGAAACACAAGTTCTAATTAATGAGTCTCCTGAAACACAAGTTCTAGATTGTATTTAATGAAAACTCAGGGCCAGATATTGAGGAAAAGCTTGACTATCAGAGAGAAGAAACAGATCACAGTCAAATCTCACCCAGCCAATTTATCAGGGTAAAAGCTATCTTCTAGCTTTCTCAGCCTAGATCCTTGTTGCTTGTACAGAATACCACAATTTCTGTCTATAGTCTTTGGCCAGTTGTTTTTCAACTTGGCATCATAATTCTAGAGTTAAGATTAAAGGTGTGAGTTACTACTATTTGGTAGTTAGCCTTGAACTCACAGAAACACAGAAAGATCACTGTCCCTGGAGTTATGGGATTAAAGGTGTGAGTCACCACTCTCTGACCTTCCTGGCTTGACTATGGGTGGATCTGTTCTCTGATATTCTAGACTGATTTTATTAAGTATAAAATATGTCACCACAGTCTCCTAGAAACAACTGAATTTCATTATAGAATTAATGTTGCTACTAAAATAACTCTAGAAGCTGGAGAGATTGGCTCAGAAGAAGACCTGGATTCCATTTCTAGCTCCTATGCAGTAGCTCACAACTGTTTATACAGAGGCTGTTACTCCCTTTTTTGGCCTCTTTGGCACCAGACATATACATGGTTCCGGCAAAACACTCATGTACATGAAATACAATGAAATAAAACTAAGCTAAACTAAATAAAACTAAAAGTACAGTAGCTCTAATAATCATTGGCAATATAGGGCATTGCCTTCAACTTGATATGCCAGACTTTATTGACTTCCCAAGGGAGACATTACCCTCTCTGAGGAGTGGCTGGGGGTGTGGTGGGGGAAGGTGGGGAGGCAGCTGGAGAAGAGGAGTGAGGAGAAACTGTAGTTGGTATGTAAAATTAAAAAATTAAATAAAATTAAGGAGTTTGAACAAGGGGATGCATGGATAAAAATAAGACTTTATTCATAATAAAAATAAAATAAATAAAAGGAGATGTTTCCATAAAAAATTTGCAAAATTAAGTGCATATACAATATGTGGGGTTGTTTTATTTTTCTGTATTTGTTAAGGTTTGCTTTATGACTCATTATGTGACCTACTGTAAAGAAGTTTCCATGGATGGGCTGTTGAGTAGACTGTGTATTCTTTGGGGTTTGGGTGGGATATTCTGTAGATATTTTTTATGTCTATTTGATATAAGCTGTTATTTAATTCAGAGGTTTCTCTGTTTTAATTCATTTCATTTTTTGAGGTACAGTCTCTTTTGGATTTACACCAGGAGTTCATTGTTTTGGGAGACCTCTGTGAACTTGGTGATTTTCTTTTTCTCACTCTTTTTTGTCTGTTTCCATAGTGTTGTTATCTGTCACTTCTATGGCAGTTCATGGCCTTTTCCTTCCACTTTTCCTTCAGAGTGGGTGACTGTCACTACCTGATATAACCAGAAATCACCAGCAACTGATAAAGAAGTATATTTTATTTAAGGAAGTTCCAAGGATACACTCACTGATAAAAGAGATTACACAGTAGTGTGGTTCCTAGAAGGCTGGATTGGTCCATGTGGTTGAAGATCAACCAACAGGTCAGGTCTTCCATCCAAAAACCAACAGGAACAAGGCGGGCCTTTGCCTATGTGTACTGATGTAGGAATGTCTTTCTGTATGCTGTGAAATAAAGGGACTGTTTTGGCCATGGCAGGCACCATAGAAGTAGGCAGGAAATCAGAGCATAAGTAGGAGAAGGAGGGTAGTGTCAGACAGCCACCCAGGAATCAACATGTAAAGGAACACAGGTGAACCACAGGCCACATGGCAGGACAGACTAATGGAAATAGGTTGAATTAAGAGAAAAGAGCTAGCTAGAGACACAGGCCAAGCAGGATGAAATTAATATGTGTCTGTGTGGTTCTTTGGGACTTTGGGATTGCTGGTTCAGATAAGCAGAGGTGGGCAGATCTGGACCGTGGGGCTAGGTGGTCTAGGACTAGGCCAGCCAGAAACCTCTTTCTACAGTGTACCCAATATTAAGCTGCCTTTTAACTATTGTCTTAATTCTGTAGTCTCAATGGTCATAGGTGAATTTCAGATCTATACTAGCCAAGAGGCCATATCTCTAGGTAAAGGTGATGGTACCTGCTCACCACTATAGCCTGATACTTCACAACCCACCTCATGACCCAGATGCCCCACGTAAGCAAACTCTCTGGTAGGCTTCAGCTGCAAAACCTTCAGGGTAGCCATCTGCTTGTTTGTGTCATAGGGTAGAAGAGCTCCACCAGACATACATCTTAAAGTGTTCCAGGGCCTAGTGTTGCTCAGTTCTGTGGAGCAGCATGATGTGCACATTGTACCCCCCTAAAAAAACTGAAAAGATTCAGCAGTATTTAGATGAAGCAGTCTGTAGATGTCTGTCAAGCACACTTAATATAGAATGTCATTAGATTCTGCTGTTTTCTTACTGTGTTTTTTGTATGAATGATCTATGTATTGATGAGAAATAACCCACTATTGTGTGTTTAGTCTTTATACACATAGAATTTGTATTTTAACATGTATGTACATGTTTAGAATTGTAACTCTGTCTTGGTAGATTGTTCATTTAATATGTGGTGGTTCTTTTATTTTAATCTCTTCTGACTAATTTTGGTTTAAGATTTATTTTTCCAGAAATTAGAATTACTATGCTTGCTTGCTGTCAATTTCCACTAGCTTAGATGAACTCTACTCAGCCTTTTACCCTAAGGCTGTGTTTGTATTTACAAATGAGATGTTTTTTTCTTGTCTGCAACAAAGAGATGGGTCCTTGGGGGTTGTATCGTGTTGTTTTTGTTTTTAATTTAATATGCTAATCTGTGTCTTTTTACTGAGGAATTGAGACAGATTTTAGGGTTATTATTGAGAGTTCTATATAATTCTTGTTATTTTGTTGCTTGTGTCAAGTTTGGTATTTACCTAATCTTCATGTGCTTGTTTACTATGCCAGCAAAATTTATTTCCTGCCTCTTGAATATACTTATTCTTCTCTTCTGTTCATAGGATTCCTTCAAGTATCTTCTACAGTTCTGGCTTAGAGGTTGCAAAGACTTTTGAATTGTTCTCATCATAGAAAGTTACTTCTTGTAAGCACAACTTTGTTTAAAAGACTATGTCAAATACAAGAAGTTCTTTTTTGGGGGGAGTAAGTCTTTTTTATTTTTGTTATTATGAATAAAGTCATATTTTTTTAACCAATATTTCCCCTTGTTCAAACTTCCTTCCCTGTCCCACCCTTCCCAGTCATTCTCTCTTCTCCCCATCACTTTATCTCCTCCCCAGCAAGGGAAGGATGTCCCAAGGTTCCAAGGTGGCTTAGTTCAGCTTCTACTCCTGGCAGATCCTTATTCAAGGTTTTGGACTCTAGTTTCTTGACTTCTCTATGTATTTTAGAGATCAGTCTTTTCTCAAACGCAAGCTGATCTTTCTTAGGACATTGTCATTTTTAACTAATTGATCACTATTACTTTTATTTATTATAAATTTGGAGATTTTTAAAGCTACATTATCCCTTTAGTTACAGAATTTACAGAGCAAAATGTTTCTGATAAAAATGGCATTTTTTAAAATAGTAGAACTGATGAAATATTTGTCACATTGTAATCTACTAATGATTATTTTGTTTCCATGTCTGAAATTCTTGTAACCTATTAACATTCAGTATTAATATTCATACATGTTCACATTCACTTGAAAACAAGGTATATTCTCAAGTAAAGTGCTAAGTATGTACTTACAGCCTCTGTTTTATGGATTTTCATATCTTGCTAACATTTGTCCTTTTGTTTTATCTAGATCAAGAGATAAGTATGCTAAGCTTTCCTGGGTTTAGCTTCTATCTTTCATCTCCTAGTTTCTGCTCTATAAAAGTTGCTACTGATATTTGGTGAATAGATACTAATATCTTCACTGTGAATTGAAGTCGTTTGCATCACAGAATGTCCTACTTTATATTGTTTAATTCTGACCTGAATTTAACCTTGCTTGAGATCAAAATCATGGCCCCTGATTTCTGCTCACTTGCCCTTGCTAAGGATATTTTTGTTCATTGCTTCATCTTTTACCCTTTTCAGTTCACTTTAGATATACCTTTTGCATATAGAATAATGTTAAATTTGCTTTCTTTTTTTCTCAGTTTTTTTATTATTAATAAAGTCTCATTTTTTATCCAAGTATCCCCTTGTTCAAATGCCCTTCCCCTCCTTCCCCTACAAGTCACTCGTCTTCCCATCTCTTTATCTCCTCCCCTGCAAGGACAGTTGGTCCCAAAGTCCTAAGGTGGCTTAGTTCAACATCCACTCCAGGCAAATCCACTTTCCTCATCCCCACATCAAGACTGGCTCAAGTGTTCCTCTGGAAGGAATGGGTTCCAAAGTGCCAGTTCAAAGTGCTTCAGATCTCAAGCTGTTCAGTGTTTGTGGTTTGCAGCTTGGACATGCTTTGCTTTTTGTTTAAAGTCCACTAATGAGTGAATACATCCTCTGCTTATCTTTCTGGGATTGTGAAACCTTGCTTATGAGGATATTCTCCATATCCATCCATTTGCCTGCAAATTATAGAATATCATTGTTTCTTACTGTTTAGTAGTACTCCATTGTGTAGATGTACCACAGCTTGTTGATCCATTCCTCAGTTGAGAGGCAACTAGATTGTTTCTAGGTTCTTTTTTTTTTCCTCTCTTTTTTTATTATGAATAAACTCACATTTTTTATCTGTGTATATTCTTATTCTAGGTCTATTCCCCCTCCCACACCCTCCAGTCACTCTCTCTTCTCCACATCTCCCCATCTCCTCCCCCGCATGGGCAGGAGGTGCCAAGGTCCTAATATTGCTGGGTGTATACCCGAAAGGTGCACATTCGCACTCCAAAGGCATTAGCTCAACTATGATCATAGCAGCATTATTCTTAATAGCAAGAACCTGGAAACAACCTAGATGCCCCTCAACTGAGGAATGGATTAACAAACTGTGGGACATCTACACAATGGAGTACTACTCAGCAGTAAGAAAAAATGAGATCCCAAAATTTGCAGGCAAATGGATGGATTTGGAGAATATCCTCCTGAGTGAGGCATCACAAACCCAGAAAGATAAGCAAGACTTTAAACAAAAACAAAAACAAAAACAAAAACAAAACAAAACAAAACAAACAAACAAACAAAAAAGCAAAGCATGTCCAAGCTGCAAACCACAAACACTGAACAGCTTTGAATCTGAAACACCTGTGAGTGGCGCCTTGGATCCCACTCCCTCTAGAGGAACACCTGACTCAGTCTTGATGTTGGGGTGAGGAAACCGGATCTGCCAGGAGTGGATGCTGAACTAAATTTACTTTCTTAACCCATCTGGACACATGTTTTTTTTTTTTTAGCCATGTTAGCTAAGTCCTCTACTATGTACTGAAAAAATTATTACATTTGTTCTTGATCTTATAATAAGAATATATTTCATAAGTGAATACCATCCACAGTTTTTGCTGTTTGCTTTATTCTTTTGCCCCTGTATTTTTTTTTTTTTTTTGTTACTTGGAAAGATGAATGTTTTTGTGATGGTTATTTTTGTACTAATACTTTTCTATAGCACTTTAAGCAAAACATTATTTTGAAAATCTTTCCTCAATATCACTGTCAATAAGTAACATTTTTTCTTCTCATTAATCATAGTATAGTTTTAATGTTATTTGTAACTTTAAATACTTTTAATTATCAACTCTTCATTAATTTATTTAAATATCTTTCACACCCAACACCAATAACTCAATTAGCAAGTATATTTTATTTCCATTTTCTCTAAGCTTTTTACTGTTTTAAAATTGTTGTGTTAATTGTGCAACAGTATGGCCTATAATATGAGAACTGATTTTTCTCCATCTTTGCCACCATCATCTAGGCATTAAATACATATGATATGTAGCTAATCTAGAAGTCATAGCCTTATGAAATTCTCTCTGAGGTAGTTTTCAGGAAAGGTTTGTGGATATGAGATTTCTGGGAGTGGTTTTTTTTTTTAATCTTTCTAACTCTTTGTAATATTTATAGCAAAAGGTTTCTGAACATGAATAAAAAACCTTGGTACACATTTATTTCTTCCAGGACTTCAGCAGTGTTATTCTACTGTTTTGTATTTTAAAGGTTTGCTGCTGAAAACTTGAGAAAATAAGAAATCTCATTTTCTTACTTGATTTTTATATGTGTACTTTGGTAGAAGGAATAGCAGTGGGTATATAATTATGATTTCCAAGGACAAAGATTCCTATTTAGAGTCTTGATATTAGTGTGATTCTATGACAATCAGGGTGTGATCTTTCAGTGAAATCTATTTTTATTCACTTCTTAAACTGTGATTTTAAGTAGTTTTTTGTTTCATTGTTCAACTATATAATAACTATTAAATGTCTGTCTTATCATCTTAAATAATTTTCTTGACAATTTTTATTACCTTATAGAATAATCTCTGAAAAGCTCTGACTATTTAATTTTGTTCTGTTTTGTTTATTAGCTATTGAATAACTCGAATGACACTTACTTCTTCTGTGTCTCTCATTTTAGTTCTATCCATGAGTATTTTTCCTATTTTTCCAATTCAGTTTTGGCATTTGTTGGGTATGTCCTTCAGAATAAAGTATCCCGTGTAAGGTAAGCATGTGTAGGATCTAGATAGGTATCCAAAGCTGACATAGAAATGGAGAATAGAGAACATTACACTTTTTAGTAAGAATTCAGAAAACACAGGAAGGCTTATGAGTAAACATTTGTAAATCTGTAAATAACTTCCTTCTTGTTAGCATGCCTTTCAGTACATCTCCTTTCCTTCTGTCCAGGTGATTCATAATCCAGTTTCACTATATCCAACTCTTATAGGACATACCCTAGGGTTTCTACTGCAGTGATAAAACACCATGGCAAAAATGCCTCAGGAAAGAAAGGAGCATTTCAGCTTACATCTCTCAGGACACAGTGCATCATTGGGAGAGATCAGAGTGGGAACTCAAGGCAGGACCTAAAGGCAGAAATTGAAGCAGAGACCATAAAGAGAATACTTTTTAGTGGCTTGTTCCCCATGGCTTGCTCAGACAACTTTATTTGTTTGAGACAACCTGATTTCTCTATGTCCACTAGGCTGATCTACAACTCACAAAGATCCACTTATCTCTTTTGTGGCATTAAACTCCTGTGCTACTTTGCCTACCCAGCCTGCTTTCTTACATCATTCTGGACTAAAGGCCAAAGGGTAGCACTGTCCCTTTGTGATCTGGACATATCACATCAGTTTTGTGGCTGATTTTTGTTTTTTACAAAATGGATCTAGCTGGAGATTGTTAAAGTTCAAACTACTAGTTATTTGTCATTCTCTTGAACAAGTGATTAAATTGCCTGGTGACAATGCTAAGTCAGCTTTGTTACAAGATTTGAGGATCACAATTATCCGAAATCTGGAGAATAAAGCAGAAGAGCAAATCAATGAGAGTGAGAAAGTAAATAAAATCTAAAGCCAGTAATATAGGAGTACTATTGTATTGGAAACAAAGTTTCAAAATTAATACATTGTCTGTGAATCTGCTGCTGCTGTGTACACTTTGGTTGGTAAAAGAAGCAAACAAAAAAAAATCAAAGTTCAAAAGATAGCTATACATTAGGGTAACATGTTACCCACAATTTCAGAGTTATTTTAGTCAGCAAAGACTTTCCAGTTCAATTGTTGAGACACACAAGTTGCTCTTATGGATAAAGATCATTACAATACACCTCTTTTAACATAGAAAAAATTGTAGTTGGCTTTTTTATATAGGGCTTTAGTTTTCTTCTTCTAAGGATCAGAAATAACTAGAAGTAAACACATAAAATAAAGAGATGTTTATTCTGGCACCAATATACTAGAGCTTTATGATTGAATAGTAATCTCTATATTTCCTTCAATACCCAGTTGTTATATTAGGTAAAATAATGCATCAAGAGTAGAAGAGCTAGTAATACAGTCCTTCTTTAGAAAATGCATGGACCATATGACATGCCAGTAGGGACAACAGGGAACAGCATGAGAGAAACCACCCTTTTTGATATACAACACCTGAGGTAAGTAAGCCCGGCCATGACAGGAGATAGAAGTACAGGAAGAACTACAAGGGACTTAAGGAATGTAGCCCTTAAGTAGGTAAGCTATTGCCACTAGGCAACAAGATGTATGCACAGAGAGAAAATGCATGTAGAAAAGAGTATATCATTTTATAGTTTCCTCCCAAGAGAAAAGATAGTGCTATAGTGTTCAAAATCATAAATGCCAAATATTTTTTACTGGGTTTCATTTAAACCTCCTCTTATCTCTTGGGTCCTTTGTTTTACAAGCTGCAAATAAGTCAGAAATCCATCAAAATACTTGGATGGACAGAGAAATGTATGCAACATGCATATGTTCTTCTGATATAGAAGAACTGGGTTGGAAAAAAATGTCAGAAACTGTACCCATGAAATCTCACCATCATGACTACCTAATATAGACCTTAACACAGATAACAACAATAGATATTTTAATATGGAAAGGGGAAATCTCATGAGGCTTCAACCCGAACCAAGAAACTGCAGGCAATTAAGGAATGCTGAAGTCAGGAAAAATAGTCATCCTCAAGGAAAAGCCCCACCAATTGGTTATACAATGTTACATGGTCAGCCATGAAAGCATATACATACAAGTAACAATTTACAGACTTAGCAAAAGCTTTTATATATTTAATAGTATTATATTTAATGTTATTAAGGGTTATATAATATATTTTATATAATATTTAATATAGAAGAGGCCATACAGTTGAAAGAGAGTAGGGGTGGAGGTTAATGACAGCTTTGAGGGAGTAAAGGAAGAAATTATATAACTATATTACAACCTCAAAAACAAAACTAACTTCCATGGAAGGAAGCACAAAATTCTCCAAATACAGGTTAAAATAAAGACGAGAAACTCCTGATTGCCTTTAAGAATTTGATAGTAAGATCATACTGCTGAAGATGCCACATACTTCAGTCACAGGATATGGGGATATCAAGATCATATTGATATATCATATTGGCTAGTTTTCTTTTCTCTCTTTTTTTTGAGTTCTAACTTTCTTTTTTTTGTTATGAATAAAGTCATATTTTTTATCTGTGTATATCCTTGTTCAAACTCCCTTCCCCCTCCCACCCCTTCTAGTCACTCTCTCTTTTCCACATCTCTTTATCTCCTCCCCAGCAAGGGCAGGAGGTCCCAAGGTCCCAGGCTAGTTTTCATAGGCTTGGAGGTGTTATACATGCTACCAGAGTAGACAAGTACTCAGAAATCTTACCAACTGGGATTCTGAAGAATTACATTAACAACCACCCTGAGAAGACACATCACTAGTGCAATGCTGCACAGGGTGTAGAATATAGGAAAAGAATTACTGGAGTTGCTGAAATTAGTGCAACTGTCCTTCTAGGTAACTTTCCATTACTACCATATTTCTGGGTAGCTCCAAGTTACTGTATAGAATGATTCAGAAGCAATGCTTGTTCTTCAATGTTTAGAACATGCTTATCTTCAACTAACTAGGGTAGAAGTTATTGTACATCTAAGAACCCTTTCCAACTGATAAGCATTTAAACAAGAATCTATTTCAAATAATTCTTTTCCACATATAGGATCTTATAATTTTCAAGATTTTTATTACTTGATAATTTTATACATGTATATAATGTTTTTTTATTAAATCAATTCCCCACATTTTCCCTCAGAATCTTCCTCTATCTTCCAACCACTTTTTCCTTCCAAAGTCATATGTTATTTTTAAAAATCCACTGGGTCATTATGGTACTGCTAGTATAGTCAGTAAGTGTATAGAACCATCTATTGGAACATGGATAACACCTTGGGGGCTGCATCCCTGAATTTTTAACTAACCAGATAATTACGTCAATGTATTTGCTTTTCTCAAAACTTATATATTTGTGTACAATTAGATGTTATAAGAATTTCTACATAAAGTTGAATGGATCTGTAGGTTCAGTGTTTAGACCTTTGTCCAAACTCCTGAATCACTGAGCCTGATAGATATAATTATCTATGTGTTATGTTTTCTGATGCTACTTATTTGCATTTCTTGGGCTCTGTTCATTAATTATTAGTTCATTTTTATATTAAACTTAAGCAACAGATATCTTATCTGACTTGTTTTTGATATGCTGAAGCTTACTTGCTGACTTCACCTAAGTGGAGAAAGAAATTATTAGCAAAAGAAAAGCAGGTGAAAAGCAGACCAGATGTTGATAATTATGTAAGAAGCACTAATTAACACTATCTAATTGAAGCAAGTTTGTCTTTGTTAATGTCACTTGCACATTATCACACTGAAACATGAAGAAATCCTAAATATCATGCACACAGTGATGTTTTTGTGTCTGTCCTAATGAGCCATTGATGGTTGTGAATGTTTCTGAGTAGGAATTCCTACTGAAAGGACTTACATTTCCAGCCAGCTTTTCCAGTTCTACTTCTATATATGTTTTATAATTGTTTAAATGCTTCAGAACATTATCTAAATGACAAATAAATAAACATAAGAGCTTCAACTAATTTATTTTATCTTAAAAGTCCAAATAGCTTATATTTTTATTATATAATATTTATGATTAAGATAAGGTGCATGAATCTTCCTTTTGGGCTGAATTTCTTGAGTCTTATAAATTCAGCCATAAATATTTCTAGCTTTAAAAGGCAATCAACAACACTTAAATTGACAGAGGAAAATGCATGTTTTTTTTCTGCTCTTAAAAGCCTGAAAAAAATGATAAAAGAGCTAAAAATAAAAGATATTCCATTATTTTATCTTTAATAATAATGGAACTTTATGGTCCTCTCTCTCTCTCTCATACACACACACACACACACACACACACACATACACATTCAAAATGTGTGTCAGACCAAAAAAAAAAAAAAAACTTTGAAGCAATCCTATCAGATGGTATAGAATTTTAATATGTGTCTTAAAAAAAAGTTCTAGCTGGTATCAAGTGAGATAATTATGAATAGTTATACTATAAATAGAATATAACAACATAAAAATAATTTTACAAAGAAGATAATTCAGGGAAAATCCTCAGCAAAGCCATTTTATTTCTCGCCCTAGTGAGATTATTCAAAAAAATTCTAACCAATTTGATATGTATAAAAATAGTCAAATGTCTACCTTAAATTTTCAATATAATTTGTCACTGCAACAAATTTAAATCTTCCAGATAGATACCAGTGCTAAAGTATGTTTTTTAATGGAGCCATAGCTTTCAACCTTTCCCACATCATCACCAGTATAATCATCCTAGAGTTTGTTTCCATTTATTCATTTTCTGAGACTATCCTCTTCATTGCCATGTAAGTAAATACTTATGTGTTTATTTTTGTGGGTTCCAGGCTAGATCTTTTAAATTTGCTTTTTGACAGAAAATTTTAATCTATTTACAATACTACCAGTAGACAATGTCTGGAGACTCCCCCACCATCCACCATTCATTATTTTTCTTAATCCTTTTCCCTCTATAAGTTTATTGTTTTTCTTTCCTTTTATGGCTGCCTTTTCTTCATTTTCCCTAGTGTTGTTTTAATTTTTCTTTTGTAAACATTAAGGGGTATATTTATAGCAATGGTACATTTCTCACATTTCCAGGAATTAAGCACTGAAGCTGCATGTGAGGTCTTTCTTGCACTGACTATTTTCATTTCAGAGTAAGTGCTTTTCCTCACAGGCAAGTTTGTATAATTTTTCTAGTTTAAACCAGATAATTGAAACTATACTTCATTAAAAAAGGTTTTTATAAGAAATCTTACATAAAGTGATATCTAATTCTATGTAAAGTATTTACTTGGAAAATAAATGATTTATATCAAAATAGACTAAATAAGAAAGAAGAAACACTATTGTGTAAAAGCTGAAAGCCATTGAACTTAGAGAATTGCTACCCTGGAATTGGGAAGATGGGGTGCCACAACTAGGAGAAAAGAGTATTTGGAGAAAACAAAAACTTGTGTTGCTTTTTTACTCAAGATGTTTTTCATCCAGCTCATGCTCCATTGGCACATGTATCAGCAAATTGACTGGACAAATCCCTTGCATCCAGCCTTTCAGCTGGAGGTACCATGGTGAAGTGCTGGGAAGATTTCAGTGAGAGACTGCTCTGCAAACACAAGCATATGCCGAGATCCACAATATCTGAGTCAGAAGCAGGAAAGTAAATACCTGGGGCTCAGGGAAATATATTTTTCACATGAAAGAAAATCAAAGAATTAGAATAATTACTCAAAATCATTTAAATAAATATGCCTCTAACACCTATAACAAATTTCTAGAGATGGACAAGAAGATCAGAAGCCTTATAAAAAAGCACTTTCACTTTTTATATTTATGGATCCAGCATCAGACAAGCCATTTGTAACAACATTTAAAATATAAAAAACTTGCAGTTTTGCTACAGCTTACATTCTACCTTTAATTGGCAAGTTTCTGATAGTCAACTATTTCTCACCATCTCTGAGCTCACAAGCTAGGCTCCAGACTGGTGATGCTTACCATCACAGCCTGTTTAGTTCCTCTGACCATCATTCAACCCATGCCATTACTATACTCTTGGGACTAGTTTCAAATGAGCAGACCATTCATCAGAAGTTCCAGGCCCAGTTATAGGTACATTGCTTCTGCATTAGCCCAACCTAAGCCAGACTAGAGTCCTTAGACACACGACTACTGAAGGCAGGTCTACATGCCTAGATCACATTTAAAACCACAAATCATATGAAAAGCCAAGACAGTATGTCTGCTCTCAGAGATTCTAGGTTTACATAAATGCTCCTAAATGAGAATTTCTTAAATGAGCCTAAGAACAGAGAACTTGAAAAAGCAGTAGCAAAGTCTATCAAGGACTTTAAAGAATACACTAAAGCAAAACAAAAGAAAAACAAAACCCTTGAACTTAAGCAGTGTAAGAATAATTGTCTTAGTGATATCAAGGCAAGCACAATCATATGGCTGAATGAAATGACCAAAATAACTCAGAATTTGAAATCTGTACCTTATGAAGAGTAAAAAGTATTCAGGAAAATTAAAGATACATTTGAAAAACTCACCAATCCAATCTGAGAACCAGAAATCATGGATCTTTGAAGAGAAACTACAACCCTAACCCTAACCCTAATCCTAACCCTGAATTAAATTAGCCTACATACTTTTAGGATGTGTTGACCTCAGAATGAAAGTCAGAATATTTGTTATGCTAGGAAAGAGGTTTTATTTTTGTTTCCACAGAGAAGAAAAGCTATGGATACTATCAAAATGATAAAGATTAAATGTAAACAGTAGAGATTTCTTGATTAAGAAAGGTGAAAGTTCATCAAACAGCATGGCCATTCCCTCTAAATTAACTTAAAGACTAACAAATGCTTTCCATTTGATCATTATCTGCCAAAATGGGAAAGTCCCTGAAGTTAGGGTTGGGGCAGGTTTTTTTTTTTTTTTTTTTTTTTTTTTTTTCAGAAGAATAAAAGAATTCAATTAAGGAGTTTGAAGACCACTGGACAAATAAAGCATTTGAAGAAGAAGGGAGATTCAGCCAGAGAAAATATCTTATGAAAAAGAGTATATTGGCATAATGGCATATCATACTTCCAATAGGACAAAAATCTCACAAATCTTTCCACATGTTTGTTTCTGTTCTTCTTTATGGACAAATAAGGCAACTTTGTTTTGTAGCAACAGTTCAATTAAAAGTTAAAGCTATCTTTAGAGTTGGAATGTGGTTCTCTCTTTCTCTAAACTTAAGCACACTTCTAAGAGAAATATCTAAAATCTCTGTCTCATGTCAGAAGAAGAACCAACAGGAACAGCATAGAAGAAAAACCATAACTAAGGGACTATCCTGTTGCCACTAATCTCACAATCTCTTGGTCTTATTTGAGTCTTTAAAACTTTTCTTGAGGTATAAATAGAGTCTAAGTAGCAAACAAAACAATACAGAACTAATGTAATCACACTCTCAAGGGTGAGGTTTATTCCTTTTTTTAGGATATTTTTAAGAACAAAAAGCCAAAAAAGCAAGGCTGAAGCCCAAATCAGATACAGTCACCACCTTAAGTTAGCTGTGCATAAAATATGGCCTAAGAAGTCAACTACAAGGAAACACTCTTAGTGTAATCTGCTATTTTTGTGTCTATAATGTTGGTTTGTGAGTATTTCTTAATGCTAGGTATTACACAAAGTTTTGAATGCCTTTTTATTATTTATTAAGTCTTTGGCATTTAAAAATATATAAATAGAACTTCGAAAAGATTTCACACATACTTTACATATTCATCTACTTGTTTACTTTCTGCCAGGAATGGGTGCTGAACTAAGCCATATTGGGACCTTAGGACTGTCTGCCCTTGTTCAGGAGGAGATAAAGAGATGTGGAAAGGAGAGAGTGACTGCAGGGGGTGGAAGGGGGAAGAAAGTTTCAACAAGGATATATACAGATAAAAAAATATGACTTTATTCATAATAAGAAAAAAGAAAGAAAGAATTATGTCATTGGAGGAAGGCTTTAAGAGCTGAGAGTCTCACCTTACTTGCTATTTGATCTCTCTGCTCTATTTTTGGTGGGTCAAGATGTGAGCTTGCAACTTACTGGTCCTCCTGCAGTACCTGCTACTTGCTGCCAGGACTTTCTACCATGATGAAAGTTCATCCCTTTAGAATCATAAGACAAAATAAAATTTATTCCTCTGAACTGCCCCCAAAACACAAAAACAAAACAAAGAAACAAAAAACCAAACTTTTTTATTTTAAAGAAAAAAAAAAAAACAATAGCTATAAATGTTAGTATAAGGAAGTAAAATCACCACTTTAACATGAAAATAGTGGCTCCATGATCAAGTAGGCTTCATCCCAGAAATGCAGGGATGGTTCAACTTATAAAAAATTGTAAATGTCATCCATCATATAAACAAACTGAAGGAAAACAAAACCACATGATCATATCCTTAGATGCTGAAAAAGCCTTTGACAAAATCCAACACTTCTTTATGATAAAAGCCCTGGAGAGATCAGGAATACAGGGAAAATATCTAAATATAATAAGGGTGATTTACAAGAAGCCAACAGCCAACATCAAACTTAATGGAGAAAAACTCAAAACAATCCCACTAAAATTAGGAACTAGACTAGGATGTCCTCTCTCCCCTTATCTATTCAATATAGTTTTCAAAATTTTAGCTAAAGCAATAAGAGAATGAAAGGAGATTAAGGGGATACAAATTGGAAAAGAAGAAGTGAAACTATCTCTATTTGCAGATGATATGATTGTATGTCTAAATGACCCACAAAATTCTACCAGGAAACTTCTACAGCTCATAAACACCTTTAGCAATGTAGCAGGATACAAGATTAACTCAAAGAAATCAGTAGCCCTCCTATACACTAAAGATAAAAGGGCTGAAAAAGAAATAAGGAAATATCACCCTTTATAATAGCTGCAAATATTATTAAATAGCTTGGAGTAACTATAAGCAAAGAAGTAACAGATCTATTTGACAAAAATTTTAAATGATTGAAGAATGAAATTGAAGAAGATATCAGAAAATGGAAAGCTCTCCCATGTTCCTGGATAGGTAGGATAAACATAGTAAAAATGGCAATTCTACCAAAAGCAATCTACAGATTCAATGCACTTCCCATCAAAATCGCAACAAATATTTTACGGACCTGGAGAGAAAAATACTCAACTTCATTTGGAATAACAGGAAAGCTTGGATTGCCAAAACAATTTTGCTCAACAGAAGAACCTCAGGAGGTATCACCATCCCTGACTTCAAGTATTTTGTTATTAAATATCTTGAAGTGTATTTTGACATTTAAGTACTCTTTTTTAAAAAATATTTATTATTTTTTATGTGAATTGGTGTTTGCCTGCATGTATAACTGTGTAAGGGTGTCAGGTCTTGGAATTACAGACAGTTGTTAGCTGCCATGTGGATGCTGGGAATTGAACTCAGGTCCTCTGGAAGAACAGTCAGTGCTCTTAACCGCTGAGCCATCTCTCCAGCCCCGACATTTAAGTACTCTTTATCCATAATCTTATTTTACTCTATAATTTCTATGCTTTTATTGTCCCTTATAAATATTTATGTAAACAAACTGCTTAATATTTTCTCTAAAAAGAGTTCTGATATTTAAATTATGTCATTTTATACAAGATTATTTGAGATTTTTAAATGTAAGAAATAAATATAATTTTAACTTTTTATTAACTCCTTGAGAATTTTAAACACTGTATTTTGATCATGTTCATTTCCCTTCCCAACTCCTCACAGATTCCTTATCCTTCACTCAACCAACTTCATATGTTTCTTCTCCTGCCTCCTTTCTCCCCTCTCCTTTGTACTTGCTAGAATTGTGAAAATCAGTTATAGTGATGCTGGGATTATCAACCACCTCATGGCAGATCTCATATCCTGAAGTAGTTGATTAAAAATGCACTCCACAATTGTTTTTTCTTTTTTTTTAATTCATGGTTTTTTTGGCTATGATATGGTTTTTTATTTGAGGAGGGTTGTTTCGGTTTTTTGTTTGATTTTAGAAAGAGCTTAAAAGTTGGGTGGGTAGAAAGGAGAAGTTCTAGAAGGACTTGGTATAGGAGAATATGATCAAATCATTTAAATTTAAAAATCATTTTTAATAATAGAAAAGAGAAATTGATAAACTGAGCTGCCAAAGGATGAGATTTAAAAAAAAAAGTCAATGTGTTGATTTTTGTTTTTCTAAAACCTATGAACACAGACTTGGATATAATGGCACACTGCTGAAATTAAAAAACTCAGGAGATGGCATTGGAGGACCTTGACCACATTTAGCCTGGTCTTCACACCTAGTCTGGAAAACAATAAAAATGTTTGCTTTGAATGTGAGCTCCCTTGATATGAGCCTTATGTGCTACAGTATCACCAGGCAAAATATATTCAGTGCTAGCAGAGGCATGGCCACTATCTTGGTAAAAACTTGTTACTAAGAGGTATATTTTTAATAAGGTTTATTTTGTTAGAATCACTTATAAAAGGAAGTTTTAGTAAAGCGCTAAGCTGCCGTACCGACTCGTACAGACTCGCTGCCTTGTCGCGCCTAGGGACCGGAAGACCCGCCTCTCTCTCTGTGCTCCGCTTCCGTCTCCGCAGACCATGCCCCTCCCACACCTGTACAATCCATGATTTCCCGCTACATCTCTCTATTTTGTCTAAATAGGAAGGTTTTAAACTAGGTATAAAATTATATATTATAGGGATTATCATAAGACAGTGTCTGGGAAAGAGGAAGGTATTAACATAAGTGAGGTCAAACTATTGTTAACAAACAACTATAAAGTGTAATTTAATATTTAAAATGTTGATATAAGAAAATGTATAGGGATTGTTTTAAGGCTGTTTATTTTAAATAATAGAGTTTTAAGACTTGAGTGTTTTTGTTGGAATGTGAAGTAATAACAATTTTAACTATTTAATTTTTAACACTGTTAAGACTTGAGAAGGAAAATATATATTTAAAGTTGGAAGCATGAAGTAACTTTTAGAATTTAGGAGAAGATAACGACAGTTAATTATTTGGACAGTTATTTATTATTTTTTTGTGTAACGGGAGCATCTATTTTTGTGGCTATTGGCCTATGATATTTGACAAATTTTTATAGAAGTAGGGTATTTTTGGTAGGACTGTTTTATCTTGGCTAGGCAGGCTTTGGCAGTTTTTATTTTTTATTTTGTAGGTCTATTTTGGACAGTGAGTATGTTGACAGCAATGGGCGCAAGTGTAGTCTTTTGTCTTTTAGGCCATTATTTGTCAAACTAAATAATCTTTTTGTAAGATGTTTGTGATGTTTAACACTATCTTGAGAAAGGAACGGTGATGTCAGGAGTTGTTATGTTTTTTAAGGCCAAATTTGAGATAACGAAATTTTGAATGTTATATTTTTTTGGTTTATGAAGTGGTTGAAGACATTTATTTATTTGGTATATTTTGACATGTTTTTGAAAAGTTTGAGTATTTTGACTGTTAGGTGATAAATTTGAGTAATTATAATTTGTAATTTTAATTAATTAAGAAAGTGAGGTTAATATTGTAAAAATAGGCATTTTAAAATGAGTGTATAG
>PVIH01015885.1:0-47751 GCA_004025045.1 Sigmodon hispidus
CAGTGGTAGAGCCCCTGCCTAGAATCCCCCAGTGAGGGGCTGGGGTATGGCTCAGTGGTAGATCCCCTACCTAGAATCCCCCAGTGAGGGGCTGGGGTGTGGCTCAGTGGTAGAGCCCCTGCCTAGAATCCCCCAGTGAGGGCTGGGGTGTGGCTCAGTGGTAGAGCCCCTGCCTAGAATCCCCCAGTGAGAGGCTGGGGTGTGTGTAAAAGAGCTAGTGTTATTCACTAAGTGTCAAGCAATCGGGAGCAGCTGACATGCTCAGGACGCACGATGCTTCCCTCTCCATAAAGTAGAACAAGTGATGGAGAGAGGCCAAAGATGTGGGTAGGAATGAGGTTGCGCAGGGCAGCGGCGGAGCCTTTGTCCTGAGCTCCGGGTCATGTATTCAGGGCCAGGGAGGCAGCGCAGCAGCAGCCTCCGGTGTACAGGGATCCACGCCAGGCTGTTGGTGGGAAGTTGCTGGGACTCGAAGGACAGGGAAGTCGGAGGTTAGATAGAGCCTTGGTCTGTCTCTCCCCAGGCCCCGGTGCCGCGGCCCCGCATGAGTGCGCAGGAGCAGCTGGAGCGCATGCGCAGGAACCAAGCCAGTGGGCTTCCTTTCTCTCGCTCTGCCTCCCCGAGGCTCCTGACCCTGGGAAAGGCATCGCCCGCTACTGGACGCCAGCCTGACTTGGAGCAGAGGGTGAGGGCAGAGGGAAAGGATGCTCTGCTCCTAGAATCTCAGTTTCTCGGGCATCCCAGGTTAGCTAAGGTTGGCCTTGCACTCTGTTGTCCTGCCTCTACCTCCCCTGGCCGTGATTACAGGCACATGTCACCTGCCGGGCCGGGGGCGGAGCCCGGTAGGCAAGCCTTCTATTGATCAGACACACTCCCAGTCCCTTCCTTTCTAAGACGGGAATATGTCCCCCTTCCTTGTTGCAAGCTAAGTCATTCCACCTCTGCTTCTTCCTCCTGCAGTGGGGGGACAGAATTAGGCAAGGAGATGCTGTGCGAGAGGCTTTTCTCGGGAGATGCAGCACATACACAGGTTCACTCCGCTCATTACAGACTACAGCAATGATTGCCCCAAGTCCAGCTTGGCGAGCTGATGAGGCTTTATGGGGTTACTAATAGTGTGTATGAGGGGTTATCTGCAATAGCAGGGATGACCTAAAAACAGCTGCGTTGCCAGAAAGCCCTCCCCGATGAGTGGCGGCTCGTGAAAGCTTCAACAGCAGCTGTGTGCAGAACTAGTGGACAGCTCAGCAGGTCTGAGATCTCTCTGTAGGTGGCTGGCCAGTCTCCTCTTCTGGCTGTGTTTGCTGAGTTCATGGTTTAGTCATGGGAGTTTCCCATAACTCAGCAAGTTTCAGCTTTCCCAGACATGTGAGGTTTGTTCATCTCCTCGGTTCTCCCGTCTCCTGCAGGGAGTGGTTCAACTCAGAGGAAACTGCCATGAAATGGGAAGGAGGGAACAGTATCTCTCTCGTTTCTGTGTTGAAACTCAGGCTCTCTTTGTTGCTCTGTAGCATGAAAGAAAGTGTGTGTGTCTCCCTGTAGCTCTCTCACGTGTTTCCTGTTGCATATGCTATGCTAAAGTAAATCACATGATCTAAGAGAGAGAGACTGAGCTTGGATACATATGAGTATCTTTCCTAACCACACCCCTTCTCCAGCTAGGCCCTGCACTAGCTGTAAACTCCTGTCCTAAAGTTATGTTAGGAGAGAGGACTGCTTGGTCTGTCAGTGAAGATTATAGGGCAAGAGCCTCAAGGCCATGGTGAGCTCTGAGCTGGGAAGGGCAGCATTGGCAGAAACAATATAGACCTAACATGAGGAGGCCTCAGAGCAGGGAAGAGGCTGGAGAGGTGGCTGAGCTGGTGAGAGCACTGGCTGCTGGTCCAGAGGACCCACCTGGCAGCTCACAGCTGTCTGTAATCCAGCTCAAAGCGATTTGATTCCCTCATAAGACATAAATGCATACAAAACATCAATACACATAAAGTAAAAATTAAACTAGAAAGAGGGGAGCACCAGAGAAAAATGGTGGGAGGGAGTGGGGGCACCTCCCTGAGCAGGTTCCCTTGAGGAATCTCAGACTCTCCCCAATAAAGCACAGGTCTGACTTTTTATAACCACAGTGAGGCTATAGGAATTTGCGGATCATGTAATTTGGCTCCATCGAGCATATTTGGCAGGGAGCATGTATGTATTAGAAGTTTCTCTGTCCTGCCTGGTTGGTCCCACAGCCATTTAGTCTCAAATAATCACACAGAGGCTCATATTAATTTCAAACTGTTCTATGGCTTGGGCTTATTACTTGCTAACTCTTATACTTTTAACTTAACCCATCTTTCTATTTATGTTGGTATCTTTTTGCTCAGTGCAACATTCTCATCCCACTTCCTTTGCATCTCACTGGTGTCTCTTGCTCTGCTCTTCTGCTTCCCAGAATTCTCCTAGTCTGCTTACCTCTCCTCTCCTTCCTGCCTGGCTACTTGACCAATCAGTGTTTTATGAAACCAATACAAGCAACAAATTTTTACAGTGTACAAGAACATTATCCCACGGCACATGGAAGAGCCAGGTAAACTGTTGAGTCACAGCAGTGGCACTTAATTGTGAAATTCAGGGAGGCGTGGCCTGAGTCAGCCTGTGCAGTCAGGCCTAAAAGCACAGCCTATGTCTGCCCCGTGTCTGAGGATTAATTCATTGGTCAGATGGACATTCTTATGGTCTAGTCATATCTCCACCGCAGAGGACAGGTAAATTCAAACATTCTGTCTTTGGGCCCTTTCACTCTGAGCTTCCTGCCTAGCAGCACCCATCTCAGTGTAGCTGGGGCACTGAGGAGATGGACAGAAGGATCAAAAGTTCAAGGCTGTCTTCATCTACATAATGAGTTGGAGGATACTCTGAGCTACATAAGAATCTGGCTGAAAAGTGTGGGGGACCTGGGGAGAAGGCTCAGTGATTAACCCTGGAGCTTCGGAACCCTTGTATAAAGCCTGGGCCAGCATGGAGATGGGAGGGAGAGATGGCTGGGTTCCTGGAAGCTCATGGATCAGTTAATGTATTGAGTCTTTCTCTGTCCCGCCAGCCAGCTCCCAAATCATGGCATGGAGACTCTATTAATTATGAAAGGTTGGTCGATAGCTTAGGCTTGTTTCTAACTAGCTCCTATAACTTAACCCATTACAGTTCATCTCCGTGGTTCCATCATGGCTTTTACCTCTTGTCCTGAATGTCTTGCTTCCTCTGTGTCCTGCTGGCAACTCCCTTCTTCCTTCCAGTGTCCTCTCTGTCCCAAAAATCCTGCCCAGCTATTGGCAGGCCAACTTTTTATTAAACCAATCAAAGTGACACATGTTCACAGTATACAAAAATATTATTCTACATTTTCCTCTTTTTGCCTAAATAAAAAGGAAATGTTTTAATCCTAACACAGTGAAAAAAAAAAAAAGAATTATCAGTTAAGAATTATAGTCATAATGTCCAATCCGTTTGTATTTGGTGTAGTTGGAGAAAATACTCCATTATTTATCTTGATGAGTTAAAAGCTCTGTACCTAACTTACCTTCCATCATAACTAAGGAAAACTGCAACTATCACTACCTAGTCTTTAATTCCATAAAACAACCCAGAAGGATATGTAGTTGGATTGTGTTCTGTTCCATTGTATATAATTGTCCCACCTCCTTGGTCTAATAAAAATGCTGATTGGCCTAGGGCCCAGGCATATAACTTGCTAACTCTTTACCCTTAAACTAACCCATGATTCTTATCTTGTTCAGCCCCAGAGCAGCGTATTTGTCCTCTGCATCTGCAGGCTTCTCCGCTGGTCTGTCTCTGGCTTCTCTGCAGCATTTCTGTGGCATCTCTGCTCTGCTCTTCCTGTTCCCAGAGTTTTCTTAGCCTGGTAGCCTTGCCCACACTTCCTGTTTGTCTTTGGCCAGTCAGCATTTTTATTAAACCAATAGGAGGGACAAATATTTACAACATTACCAATATAATTCCACAACAAGGATATAATGTTACCTTGGTAAAAAGGAAGTTCAGTCTGAGCCACTTCCAAAACTATAGAAATGGCAGCCATGTGGCTGCCTGAACAGTTCCCCAAGGTTCCTCCACAATGTTGGGGCATCCATCTTCAGCCTACAGGCCTAGAATGTCTGGCAGACTCTTCTATGAAGCAGGAAATTTGAAAGACAATCTCACCTTTTTTTGGCAAAGTTCAGCAATCATTTTCTTGTGTGTCCTGCAGAATGTCTGGCAGACTTTTCTATGAAGCAGGAATTTTGAAGGACTGTCCCACCATGTTTCGTAAAGGTCAACAGTCATTTTCCTTTGTGCCCTGAATGAGACTGCAGAACGAGGAAGCCACATTTGATTTGGTTTTTGGATTTTTTTTTTTTTTTTTTTTAACTTTCTCAGGTCTTTGGAAATACATGCCTGAACATTGGATGCCATTTGTAGTCAGGCTTTTCTTTGGGCTACCATCTCACAAATAATGACATGGAGACTTATTACTTATTATGAATGCTCAGTCAATAGCTTAGGCTTGTTTCTAACTAGCTCTTTTAACTTAAATTAACCCATTTCTGTTCATCTGCATGGTGCCACGTGGCTTGTGGCTTTTACCTCTCCTCCTGCACGTCCTGCTTCCTCTGTGACCTGCTGGCAACTCCTTTACCCAGAAATCCTACCTCGCTATTGGTCATTCAGCTTTCTGTTAAACCAATCAGAGTGACACATATTCACAGTGTACAAAAAGATTATTCCAGAAAAATGACCAGATGTGGTGGGAGGGGGAAGAGACCTTGAATAAGGATATACAGGGATGGAAAAAAAAATTCAGAGGGAAAGCTGAACACAAAGAATATATATGTGTAGCAATTTTATTTGTATTTCCACCCTTGATAAGCCATGCTTATGATTCTTATCCTCTGTATAGTTATTGTTAACTCTTCCGCATTTTAATTTTTTTTTACTGTTTTTTTTTTTTGATAAATACAAAATAAAGAAGGAAGAAAAAAGAAAAAAAGAAAAAGAAAAAGGTTATTCCACAAGTTAGTCTGGCCAACTTGCTGAGGTTCCAGGCCAGTGAGAGATCTTGTCTCAAACCTTATCTCTGACCTCCCCGAGTATCTGCATGTGGGGGGAGGGAGGAGGCAGAGGAAACGGGCTTCCATGGCAAGGATTCCATCGTCTCCATCCATCTTCCTTCAGTTCCTCTCCTTTTCCTTCCCTCTCTCTTTCTCTACCACGCTCTCCTTTCCGTTTGGACACAATCTCACCATATATATTCAGACAAGTCTGGCCTTGAACTTGTGACCATTTTCCAAGGCGAGAATTCTAACCACCTAATTCCTTCCAGCCTATTGTAGGAGCTGCGAAATGGCTCAGGAGTTCTGGGTCCTGGAGTAGGTATGGATCTAGAGTGGTGAGTGGAGATGGGGGGATCTGGATGTAGACAGGGAAGCAGTGGCATTATCACAGTCTGCTGTGTACCAAACAAGTTTCCAAAACTCCAGAGTCCTTTGAGTTCCTGTACTATCTACAGAAAAGCCAGGAAGCCCCTCCTGCCCAGTCAGGAACTGCAGAGCTCCCATGGCCTGGTTCATCCAGTAATGGCGGCCTCACTGCTGGTCTACCTGCAATGCACAGGGCCTGGGTTTAAAGTTCTCTAGATAGGAGCTAAGAAGCACAGCTCCCAGCAGGCCGTGGCAGCCTGTTTGACACCTGTGGTTATTTTCCGCAGTCCCAGGCATTCCACAGCCTACGTGCCAACATCCGGAGGCCACCGGGAGCGAGTCCTCAGTCTCTCCCAGGCCCTAGCTACAGAGGCATCCCAGTGGCACAAGCTGATGACGGGTGAGGCGCCCAGGATCTACACCCCTGAGTATGAGTATGAGGGAGGAGGCCTGGAAATGTTCTGATATCTAACAACTCTCATGTTCCATTTAGGGTCTACAGGGGGAAATTCAGCCCCCAGGGGAGACTGTCTCCCGCCAGCCTCACAACCTCCCAGTGAAGACCTGCCCCAGGTCACCTTGTCCCCAACTTCTCAGAAGGCTAAATCGGCTACTCCAGGGTTTTCATGCCCAGGGAGTGGGCAGCGCCTGGCTCAGTGGGAGCCCAGCTGGGACTCTGGGGACACCCCTCCTGCTCTACTGCAGGATGAGGGGGCGTGGCCCCTGAGAGTCACTCTCCTGCAATCCAGCTTCTGACCTGCCTCTTTGAACTACCACCCTGTGTGATACAAGCTGCAAGTACAACCTTGAGTGTGCGATCATTCAGCACCACAGGGGAAGTCTGTTCCAACATGGGCTCTAGGAGTGCAGGGCTACTATGGTCAAAAATTAATTATCCCAACATGGATCGAACTTGGATTACAACTTTGAACTATTAGTCAATAAATAGCTTTATTCTCTCTGGGGTTGTGACATTGTGTTCAAGTCCTTAGATTCACAAGTATTGAGGAACTTGCCTGACTCCATTTTGAAGGCAGGAGCCATTAAGCTGTATTATTAAAAATAAGTTTCTATTTACTGTGAGAGCTGAATTGCTCTGTTTTCTGGAACCTGACCTTCTCCAACCCATGATTTGTTTTTGAGAATACCCTAACCCTCCCTGACCCCCGGTGACCCTTCAGGGCCTCTCCTAATCACATGGTGGGTGATTGCATGATGCTTCTTTAATTTTTTTTTAAATTTATTCCCCTATTGTCTCCTTTCTGTAAAACTACTGGTGATTTTTACTTCTTAAAGGGGCCCACGAGTGGACTCCAGGCTTCTCTCTCTAACTCAGAGACAGTCGCTGGCCGGCTCTTGGGTGCACCCCAATAAAAATCAACCTTGCTTCAAATTTAGCTCAAATTGTGGTAGTGGTCTTATTCTAGATGTTTGGGATTAACATTTTCTGAAGGCCCCAGTGAGATTCAGATCACCCACCAAAATTCTAAACCTGGGCCTTCACTCCAGAACTCTGGGGGTCTGGGGGCTGCCTTAGGAGGCATGTGCTTTGAGACACTCCAAGGCTCTGAGGATAGTTTTGAGGACTCTCAGGGTGAACTTAGGTGCTGAAAAAAGCAGCAAGCATCTATGGAGACCTGGTGAGTTACAGTCCAGTTCTGTTTTACGGGATTCCTATCTGGGATATGGGAAGGGGGCTAAATAAGACTTAAATATTCTCCCATCAGCGCAAAAACTAGACATCACACTGCCTACCTGAGGGTCTTTGGTTTTATGTTTGTCTTGTCTCTGGATTAATTTTTATTGTCCTCTTTCTGCCGTTTGTACTTTCTGTGTTAATTGGTTTATTTTGTACTTGGGACAACTGAACCAACGGACAGTGTGTGTAATAAAGACCTGCAAGCCTACCAGCCCTCTCACCTGTCTTCCAGAGAACCTGGATAAACTTTATTCCCCTACAGCTAAGGAGGATTATGATCATCCTATCACCAAGCATCACCTCCGAATAGTCTGTGAAACCCAACGGCCCACATTTGGGGTTGATTGGTGTTCCCAGAGTACTTTTGATTCTCAGATAATCTTTCTGAGGGCTAAAGTCACCCTCAATAAGCCTAGTCATCCAGATCAGATTGGATACATCTTGCCTTGGCCTGAAGTAACTTCCAACCCACCCTTCGGATGGATGAAGGTCTATATGATCTGCATCAGGCACGTTGGCCAAGGCCTGGTCAGCAGATGGACCTTTCAAGGGCCTGTAGCAGAGAACAAGCATCCTCTGAAGACTGCTCGGCAGGACTCACAGGAGGAAGAAGCCCCTCCCCTCCCCCACCTCCACCTTTGCCACCCCAGTCCTCACCACCAAGGCCTCACTCTACCCCCCAATCTGCATCTACCATCTAGTTCTTTCTTACCTCCCCCCTCCCCCCCAGCTCTTCCTTATTGCCCCTTATCTTGTCCCCTCCCCACACCCACTAGGGAGTCCCTGACTTCTCTGATTCTGGTTCCGGGGTGCCCTTGCTCCCCTACAGTCACTTCTTGACAATCACTGTCTGTGTGGGACACATAGACCTCTACAACTGGAAGAACCAGAACCCCCTTTTAGAACTGGCTCTGATTCCCTCATCTCTCTGATTCTTCCCCTGTCGTCCGCCAGTGTGGGATGACTGTCGGCAGATCCCTGAACCCTCTTCACTACTGAAGAGGGGAACAACCGGTTCTCCTGATGCCATCTGAACGGCTCCTGGGACAGCTTCAGTGGCTGATGAGCAGAGGGCAGAGGTGACCATGCTCTGCTAAGGAGAGACCCCACACAGAGGTAGGAGGTCACTCAGTGAGTACCACCAGGTCCTGCTAGAGGCCCACTAACCTATCCAAGGTAACAATAAGGATCAGGCCCAGATGAATCGTCTTCAGCTTTCCTGGTATGCCTCCTGGATGCCATGGTTACACACTCCTATAGACCCAGAGGATCTGGCAAATCTCAAGGTAATTAACCTGGCCTTTTTGCTCAGTCAGCCCCTGACATATGGTAGAAAGATACAAAAGATGGATGAGTTTGCAAGGAAGAACAGCTCAGAACTATTAGAAATAGTTTAGAAAGTGTTTGATGGCAGAGACAGGAAAGAAGAGCTTCTGACAAAGAAGATAGGCCCTGCCACTACAAGCTCCAGCCACTTTCAGCTCTGTCCATGCACATCATGATAAAAAGAGGAGACGGGGGGGGGGGGGGGCTGGAGAGATGGTTCAGAGGTAAAGAGCACTGACTGTTCTTCCAGAGACCCTGAGTTCAATTCCCAGCAACCACATGGTGGCTCACAACCATCTATAATGAGATGTGGTACTCTCTTCTGTATATTGTCTACATAATAAACAAACAAACAAACAAATAAATAATTTTTTTTTTAAAAAGAGGAGACCTTTAGAAAAGGACCAATATGCCTACTGCCAAGAAATGGGTCATTGGAAAAATGAATGCCCATGCCAGAAACAAACAGACACCGCCAAACCTAAGCCAATCCTACCTGTAGAGAATTATTGAGGTCCAGACTCCTTCGGGTTAGGCATCTGGGAGCCATAGGGGCCAACCTGTAAAATTTCTGGTGGATACGAGGGCTACTCATTTGTTATTACAGGAGCCCCTGGGACCCCTTACCAACCAAACATTGAATATACAGGGGGCAACAGGCTATGTCAAAGCATACAAAAGGACCACTGACCAGCCTGTTACCATAGGACAAGAAATTGTGACTCATTCTTTTATTGTTATTCCTGAATGTCCCTACCCTTTACTGGGGCTGAACCTCTTAAACAAGCTCCAGGCAACAATATCATCCTCATGAGACTCACCAAGACTGCAATTAGGAGGCCATGCTAAGGCCTTAACTATAACCTGCCCCAAAAGTGAGGATTCTCTCTCCTCTAAAGGAACAAGATGCTGATCCAGGAAATCCCTACAGTTCAGGCAGAGGACAGTCCCCCTGACTTGACTGAACATGTGCTACCATTGCGGTGCAGCTCACATCTGGGGCGATGCTCATTCGTGTTCAGAGCAGGGATTCAGGTTCCTATCAGGTGTCTCCTTGAAGCAGAAATATTTATTCTTCACCAGTCAGCCTGGAACACCTGCCTTGTTGTCAGGCAAAGAGCCTGGAACTCGAGACTATAGACCAGTACAAGCCTTGAGGGAAGGGAACCAGAGGGTAAAATCTATTTACCCAACTGTTCCAAGTCCCTATTCTTCGCTCAGTTTATTGCCCAAGCATGAGGTTTACACTGTAGTGGACGTAAAAGATGCGTTCTTCTCCATCCCTCTGTTGAAATTAAGTCAGCTCATCTTGGTATTTGAATGGGCTGACCCTGAACTGGGGATGTCAGGACAACCAACCTGCACCAGACTCCTCAAGGGCTCAGAAACTCTCTCCCCATCCTCAATGAAGCTCTTGACCGGATGTAAGTCTCTTCTGTGGTAAGTGCCCTGAGGTAAGCTTGTGCCATTGTGTTCATGATTTATTATTGGCTGCTGGAGATGACGGGGATTATTTGAGAGCTACAAGGGAGCTTTTGGAAACTCTATTCTAGTTACACTATACAGTTTCTAAAAAGAAAACTCAAATTTGCTGACCCCAGGTTACTTACTTGGATATGAGCTGAGAGAAGGGATTAGACCATTGTCCCAGGCCTGTATAGCAGCCACACTGCAAATCCCAGCCCCAATCACCAAGAAACAAGTTAGGAATTCCTGAGAGCTGTTGGATATTGCCATCTTTGGATACTTGAGTTCACTAAAATTGCCAAACTCTTGTACTTTGGTATGCCTGGGAGCAATACCCCTTTGGAATGGACTGAGGAACATGAACAGGCCATTTACAAACTTAAAACAGGCCCCAATACAGGCCCCTGCATTTAATTTACTCCCCCTGATATCTCTAAACCCTTCCATCTTTATGTCCATGAAAGAAAGGGCATTGCCAAGGGAGTCCTGACTGACCCCAGAGTCCCTGGGAAAGGCTGATAGCTTGCAACTCATGTGACTGGATCCTGTAACCTCTGGGTGGCCCACAGTCACTGCATTTCTTGTAAAAGAAGCTGACAAGCCCACATTGGGATAGATCCTAACTAACAGCTCCACATGCTGTGGAAGTCCTGCTGAGATGTCACTAACGGATGAATGCTAATGCACTTCTGACACAGTGCCAAGCATATCTTTTAGATAAGAACAGATTGACTTTTGATAAATCCTTGGCCATTAATCCCACCACCCTGCTGCTGTGGGATGATCCTTCTATACCCTGTGAAAATGTATTGCCCTCACTTGTTAACAGTAAAGCTGTTTGGCCAATAACAAGGCAGGATAAAGTTAGGCAGGACAATCAAACTGAGGACTGGGATGAAGGGTGGAGCTTGCGGGGGGGGGGGGGGAGACACCAGTGAGCCTCCTGGGAAACAAGGTGCCAGAGGACCAGCAAAGCCATGGACCATGTAGCAATACATAAATTAACAGAAGTGCGTTAATTTAAAAATAAGAGCTAGTTAGCAATAAGCCTGAGCTATTGATCAAGCATGTTGTAATTAATATAAGCTTTTACATGTTTATTTGAAACCCGGTGGTTAGGACAGAAAAACTCCATCTTTATAGATGATGATCCTGAGGAACCCATCCAAGACTACCTGGAGATGCTGGACATCATCGAAGGTATGTGACCTGATTTGAGAGATGTTCCTCTCACTACCAAGGATACAGATCTTTGTATGGATATCTGTAGTCAGAAGTTTCTGTCCTACCGGAAATTCTCAAGTACCCAGTGGCCACTTCTCAAATAATTGACTCAGAGGCTTAATAATACTCATAAATGCTTGGCCAGTAGCTCAAGTTTATTACTTACTAGCTCTTATGCTTAAATTAACCCATAATTCTTATCTATGCTGAGTCACATGGCTTGATACCTTTTCTCAGTCCAGCATTCTCTTGCTTCCTCTATGTCAGGCTTGTAACCTCATCTCTCCAGTTTCTTTTCCCAGAATTCTCCTAGCCTGGTCATTCCACCTATACTTCCTGCCCAGATACTGGATGATCAGCATTTTATTTAACCAATTTGAGTGACAAATTTTTTTATAGTGTACAAGTATCACAGATGGCAGCTGCTTCATTTAAGAAAGAACCAGGTATGTGGAGGCGGTTGTGGTTGCAGGGCAGGAGGAGGTCATTTGGGCACAAGACTTGCCCAGGGGCACATCTGCCCACAAGCAGAAATAATTGTTCTGACACCAGCTTCACAATGGACTGAAGGGAAAAAAAGGTGACCATCTACATAGACAGCTGATATACTTTTGCCACAGTTAATGTTCATGAACAGATATGTAGATAAAAGGGCTTACTCACTTCAAAGGAAAGTATTAAATATGAAATTATTCAGTTGCTAGAGGCCATCTGGCTACCAGATGAGCTGGCCATTATTCCCTGGCCAGGATACCTTTTTTTTTTAAAGACCCCTGAACTCAGGGTTACAACCATTCATATTGAGCTGCCAAAGGGGTTTTTGCTCTTGGGGAATCCAGACCCCAGACTGTTCTGGAACTTTCTGTTAACTCAAAACCCAAACTCTGCCTTGGTGAAGATGATCGAAAGAAAACAAGTCATATTCTAACTTGGGAGAGCTACAGTGGATGGTGGGTCTTGGCTGATGGAAGACTCTTCATGGCTAAGGTACTGGACCAAGACTGACTAACTGCTTTGCATCACACCATGCACATGTCCCATAAAAAGATCTCAGAACTCATGTCCTCTCATGTCTGGCTACCTCAACACCAAGAAAAACTTAAAATATTTCAGACAGCTGCCTTTCCTGTACCCAGGTAAATGCAAAGAAGAATATACCATTTCCCAAAATTCCCCAGGCCAATGGAGTCAAGGTACAGCATCTGGGGAACTTTGGGAAATGGACTTCACTGAAGTCAAGCCAGGGCTTTGTGGTTACAAATATCTGCTGGTCTTTGTCGATTCTGACACAGCCTGGGTAGAGGCCTTTCCATCCGAAAGGGAAGTGGACCAAGTGGTAGCTAAGAAATTAATAATGGAAATCATCCCAGATTTGGTCTCCCCATATCTCTGGGGTCCAACAATGGCCCAGCCTCCATAAACAAGTTATCTCAATTGCTCTGAGGCTTATGATATGATATAAATTGGAAACTTTTGTCTGTATCATGTTCAGAGCTCAGAAAAAGAAGAGAATAAATAGAACTTTAAAGGAGACTTTAAATATACTCTTGAAACTGGTGGTAAGTAGGCATCTTGCCTTGTGCTCTTTTCAGAGTTAGCTGTACCCACTGCTGAGAGGAGCTAACCCAGTTTAAAATAGTATCTGGGTGGCCATCTCGCATGATCCCTCAGGTACATGCTGGACACTGAGTCCTTAAAAGGATGGCAATTAACGTTGGATAAGATTCTTCCCCTGGGGGGCTGGAGAGATGGCTCAGAGGTTAGGAGCACTGACTGTTCTTCCAGAGGACCTGAATTCAATTCCCAGAAACCACATGGTGGCTCACAACCATCTATGATGACATCTGGTACCATCTTCTGTATACTATAAACATAATAAATAAATATATCTTTTTTTTTTTTTTTTTTAAAAAAGATTCTTCCCCAGGTCCATGCTGCCACCCAGTTGATCACTGGTTTCAGCCTGGAGATGCTGTATTAATCTGCCACCCGCTTAAAACTGACCAGCTTCAACCTGGATAGAAAGGACCATACAGCATGATTCTCGACAGCTGTTAGAGTCGATGATATTTCTGCCTGGATTCATCACTCACACCTCAAGAATATAATTCTGTTCACCAAGACAAGAAGGCATCTGAGGAGCCCAACCCCCACAGATGGAAAAAGGACCATGAAAAGAAAACCAAACTTCCTAAGGTTTGACTGACATAACTTTGTGTTTGTGCTGTTGAAATTTGCATCATGATTGATGGCTGACGGTTTCATTGTTTTATTTTCGACTTATACAAACAGAACCTAAATGTATCTCAACAGAGAAATAAGAGGCTCCCCTATCATAGGTGTACCTGGAGGCAGGCTGTCCCATACGCCCAATTATACCCGGTGGTTGTTTCCCAAATTACCATACAGAGGCTTATATTAATTATAAATTCTTGGCAGATGACTCAGGCTTATTACTAACTAGCTCTTACATTTAAGTTAACACATATCCATTAATCTATACAGTAGCATGTGTTTAGATGGCTTACCGGTTCTCTGGCATCTTGTTCCTTGGGCAGCTGGCTGGCATCTGCCCTTCTGTATCTCTGTTGTTGATTGTACCATCTAGCTGTATTCTGCTTCGCCATTGGCCAAACAGCTTTATTATCAAACAATGGGGGTTTGATATTAACATATATTCAGAGCCTACAGAAGGACCCCCCACAGCAGCAGGAAACACCCTGATAATATCTTGCCATGCAAAAGATTGCCTTTTCTCACCAGGGTCCATTAATTTGGATGAAAGAAGGAGAACAAACTGCCCATGGATGGGGGACACTCGGGATACACTAATCTAACCAATCCCAGCACAACAACACAGACTTCAGCATAGTCAAATATTCCTTAAAGGGCTCTGGTAGTGGAAATCACAGTGAGCTCAAATAAGATGGGGAAGATTAGTTATCAACTGAATTGAATTGAAGTTGCCCAGAGTAACCCTGTCTGAAACTAATATTGTGGAATAAAACCTCTTGGTCCAGCACATAAAAAGCCATATGTGTCAGAGGAGAAGGGATTTCTTATAGAATTTACACAAGGCTGACGGGGTGAGGTGAAGAGAACAGAGTGAACCACGCCCACAAATGGCTTTAAGGCTGAGGCTTGTGATGACACATATATCACCCCAGTGGCTGGTGTTCCTCTTGGCAAGCTCTTTCTCTTTTGCTGTTTATATTCTGATCTCACAAGTGCCCCCTCTTTTTTATTTTATTTTATTTTTTATTTTTATTTTTATTTTTTTTTTACAAGTGCCCCCTCTTATTCCACCTCTTATCACACTCTTCCTCCCCTTTCGTAAACAATTGCCCCTAGGATAGACTTTTTTTTCCTGTGAAAATAGCACTTCTTCTGCACTCCTTACTCCCGGCAGGATATAGGGGTTTATGCTACATCTATTTTACTCAGCAAATCTTTACGATCAGTAGAATTACAAGAGCTCTTCCTGGAAATGGCACGATTCCTTACATGTATCAGATCCCACCACAGCCTTTGTCCCACCTGTCCCAGGACTGACTTGTCATTGGACCATGAAGAGAGGTTTCTAAAATAGCATAATTTCAAAAGCTACCAATATCACAGCAAAAATATTAGCAGAAATTAATCCAGAAATGGGAGAACTGAGAACTGGCCTATAACATAGAGCTGCTGCAGATTACCTGTTACTTAAATATAATCCTAACTGTCAGCATTTCACAGGAATATGCTGTTTTAATATCTCTGGTTTCTCTCACACTATTGACAACCAAGCTGATGATCTATAGAAAGAAATAGAAAAAAACCTCTCAAACAAATTTAGATTGGCCAATAAGGCTCAAATGGTCCTCTCTAAGAGTATTTCTACGAGTTATCGGAATCAGGCGTGTACCCTGCAATGTGTCACCCATCACATAAACAATTCTAGACTCATTGCTGCTCAACCACTTTGCCCTACCAAGATTTGACAGGGAAATATGAGGGAAGGAGAAACGAGAAACCTGCCTCACTCCAGTTTGAAGACAGGAGCCATTATGCTGAATTGTTAAAAATAAGTTTCTATTTACTGTGAGAGCTGAGCTGCCCTCTGTTTCCTGGAACCTGACCTTCCTCAACCCATGACCTTGATTTGCTTTTGAGAATATCCCGACCTTGACCCTCCCTGATCCCCTGTGACCCTCCTAATCACATGCTGGGGGAATCACATGATACTTCTTTAATTTTTTTTTAATTGCCCCAATGTCTCCCTTCTGTAAAATTACTGGCGATTTGACTCCTTAGCCCACAAGTGGACTTCAGGCTACTTTCTCTAACTCAAGAGACAGACACTGGCCATCTCTTGGGTGCACCCCAATAAAAATCAAGCTTGCTTCAAATTTGGCTCAGATTGTGGGAGTGGTCTTATTTTTGATGTCTGGGATTAACAGTATGAGGAAGTTGGGAGATATTAAAATCCTGGGCCTGAGGGAGGAGGCTGGAGCCTGATTTTCTAGGTCAGAGTAAGAGATGCTGTTCTTTTGGGTCTGAGGGGTCACGATTGAAGTCAATCTGGGCTGAGGGGCTGGGGTTGGGATCCTTGAGTCTGAAGGAGAATTGTCATGGTGGGTTCCAAGAAAAAGGGGGTAGGACCAATCTCTAAGTCTGAGGCAACAGAGAGCCTCCTCTATTCTTCCAGGTGCCCTGCTGGGAACACCCTCCTCCCCCAGGGCCAGCCTTCAAAGACCCAGCCTGTATATCCGGTTCCATCTCAGTGCTTCTCTGGACTTTAGAGGTGGAAAGAGGCAGGGAGGGTGTGGGAGACAGGACAAGTCAACTGGGAATGGCCGCTGTAACCCGATACTCTGGAAAAGTGGTGGTGGTGACTGGAGGTAGTGGAGGCATTGGGGAGGGAATCGTGAGAGCCTTTGGTGAGTAAGGGTCTTCCTGCCTGTTGTCTGAATTGTAGAGAAGGGTGGGTTGACAGGTCACAGGGTGGGAGGAAGGGACTCAGTTCCATTTTTTTAAATTATTTTTTTATTTTTTAAGTGATTTGTTTATTTTTTTTATTTTTTTTTTCCTGTGCGTTGATTTTTTTGTCTGTATGAAGGCATTGGATCCCCTGGGACTGGAGTTAAGGAGAGTTGTGAGCTGTCACATGGATGCTGGGAATTAGACCCGAGTCCTCTGGAAGAGCAGCCAGTGAGTGCTTTTAGCCACTGAGTTAATTCTTACCTGAGTCAGTGCAGTGATGGCTTTGCTGGTGCTGATAAGATGTCATCTAGAGTCCTGGCCCCCTCCCCGACGCCTTTAACCCCAGCACTAGGAAGCAGAGGCAGGCGAATCTCTGTGAGTTTGAAGCCAGCCTGGTCTACAGAGTTCCAGGACAGCCAAGGTTACACAGAAACCCTCTCAAAAACCAGAAAGAGTTCTCCCTGATGCCAAGAACAAATAATAGCTTTGAGGACTTTTCTAGAATGCAGGATGGTGAGCAGCCGAGCAGCAGCTTGATTAGGAAGGGGACTTGGTCAGGAGAGCCGCCCGAGGGCCAGGTGCTCTGCGCGGTCACAAGAGGGCAGCAGAGGCGGCGGCCAAGTCTGCAGGGGCTATAACATCTCCCTCTCTTGGCAGTGGACAGCGGAGCTCAAGTGGTTTTCTGTGACAAGGATGGTGAGTGAGTCAGCCCTCAACTTTGCCTTTGGTCCATCGGCACAGCCTAGGCCTCCTCCCTCACACCCCCAGACTCTGGCCCCCAAGGCTCGACTCTCCTTTGTCTTGCAGAGGTGGGGGGCCGGGCTCTGGAGCAGGAACTGTCTGGCACCGTCTTCGTCCCGGGAGACGTGACTCGGGAAGGAGATTTGCAGGTGAGTGTCCCCGGCCCCTCTCCAGGCCTCTTTGTGAGCTCAGCACACGGGTCCCGCTGCCCCTTCTCTCTCAGATCTTTAGGAACTTGCAGAATATGAAACCTATGCCTCCTGTAACAGTTTCTGACTCCCCTGCGCTCAGAATCCGGTCCGTGCCCCAGTCTGGACCTCTGCCCGTGTCCCCACCCAGCTCTGGGTCTGGCGTCTGGCTCAGTTCCCCCTCTCTCAAGGTCTTCTGCACTGGCTGCAGGTTAAACTGGCTGTTTTCTCCACTCAAGCTAGAGTCATTTGGGAACCTCGATGGTGGTGATGGTGCGGGCGAGCATGTGTTGCGTTTAGGTAATTAGTGATTGATGTGGGAGGAGCCAGATTCCTGGGGTAGGGACATCCCTGGGCTGATGGCCCTGGGTAGTATTAGTAAGGGGGCTGGACGAGCCATAGGGAGCCAGCCAGTGAGCAGCGCTCCTTGCTCCTCCGCTCTCTGCTTGGGTTCCTGCCTGCAGGCTTCTGCCTTAACTCCTGTGCTTCTGACTCCCCTGTGGTGGAGGTGACCTGAGCCCTTCCCTCCCCAGGTTGTTCTTGGTCATGGCGTTTTATCACAGCAATAGAAACTCTGACAAACGGCAGCCTCACTGCGGTGCTTAGGTCTGGGTCCCCCAGCTTCCCCCTGGTCCCTCCCACCTCACTCTATCTTGTCTTCCTCATCTGAGTGTGTCCTTGGTTTGGCTTTTCCAAAGCTGGTCATCTGCTGTTCTCTCTCCCAGACCCTGATTTCTGAGACCCTCTCTCGATTTGGCCACTTGGACTGCGTGGTGAATAATGCCGGCTACCGTGAGTTGTGTGGCTCGGGGGCTAGTTAGCGTCCTCTGATGTCCACTTATACCCTCTTCCTCATTTCTTCCCTTTAAAATTATTACATCTGGCTGGGTGGTGGGGGCACATGCCTTTAATTCCAGCACTCAGGGGGGCAGAGGCAGGCTGTGTCTATAGAGTTCCAGGACAGGCTCCAGGACAGAGAAACCCTGTCTTGAAAAAACAAACAAACAATCTACATTTATTTGTGTGTGTACTGGAGTGCTGCACAGGTCAGTAGCACAGGCTCATGTACGGACTTGTGTGTTCAGAGTACAGCTGAGGGGATTCTCTCGATCCTTCCATCATGTAGGATTGTGCTCAGGTGTGGGGATTGGCAGCTGCTGCCTTTACATTTGAGCTGTTTTAACAGCCCTGATCCTTCCTCTGAACTTCTGTGTGTGTGTGTATGTGTATGTGTGTATTTTTACTTGTACATATGTCTATTCACCACTTGCATATTTGGTGCCCCCAGATATGGGCCAGAAGAAGCAGTTGGATTCCCTGGAGTTGCAGACAGTTGTGAGCTGCTATGTGTGCTGGGAATTGAACCGGGGTCTTCTGGAAAAATAGCCAGTGCTCTAACCACTGAGCCACCTCTCCAGCTCCCCCCCCCATCTTAATACATAGCTTCAGCCTGAGTTTCCTTACTCTCTTTCACCAATGTGTCCTAGGCTGTGCTTTCTCCATCTCTGTGCCTCAGTTTCCATCTTTGAAATAAGAATCATCACCTTTTCCGTTGGGGTGCTGTAGTCTCTACAGGTGTCCCTTAGGTTATGCCCAGGGCCTGGGTAGCTCCTGCTGAAGACCCAGGCACACTTTCTCAGACTCTAAGTGGTATGGCACTTTGGGAGGTTTCCATTAGCCTGACAGCTGCGCTATAAGACAGTGCATCCCCATAGAAACTAAGGCTCAGGGAGCAGCCAGGTTCCACAGTTCCCTCCAAAGATGGAGGTGCAGAGGACTGCCCCCTTGCCAGCAGGGTTCCCTGTCTTAGCTGCTTTTCTTCTTGGTAAGAATTTGCAGGGTTGCAGGGAGCTCATCTCTGTCTGCTAATATTTATTCAACACAGGCCGCATAACCAAATTCCCTTGTGGGGGCTGCAGGGAAATTTCCTCTCCACAGTGAGGAGAACAGATATGAGCTGGGGCATGGCTCAGCGATTTAATCCTGGAGTGGCCAGCATGGGCCATCACACTCACCAGTGTGCAGCCTCCTTCCCTGGCCTGTTCCCAAGCTCTTCATCCTTCTCCTGTCTTCCTGGCTGGCCTTATTCTGTCCTTCCCTTTAGACCCTCCTGCGCAGTGGCCTGAGGAGACTTCTGCCCAGGACTTTCGCCAGCTGCTGGAGCTAAACCTCCTGGGAGCATACACCTTGACCAAGGTGAGACAGGCAGTTACAATGTGTCCCTCACGTCATCATGAACCCCTTGGCTTCCTATCGTTATCCTAGAACACTGGTTCTCAACCCGCTTTGGGGGTCACATGACCTTTCACAGGGGTCACCAAAGACCATCAGAAAACATAGATATCTACATTAAGATTCATAACAGTAACAAAATTATAATTGTGCAATAGCAATGATGGTTGGTCACCACAACATGAGGAACCAGCATTAGGAAGGCTGAGGTCCACTGCCCTAGAAGGAGCCTGTTCTATGTAGAAAACAAATAGGCACAAATCAACATTCACCTGGGCAACTACAGCCTCCTCAGAATCTTCCAGAGCCTTCTATGTCTGCTTGGAGGTGGCAGAAGAGGGTGCTAAGAACCCAGTAGATGGGGCTGGGGCTCGGATGGTGGAAACTTCAGCAAGCTCTAGCTTGGATCCCCACTACACTGAGATTATGTCCCAAACAACAAATCAGGAAGGAAGGGTGGGGAGCCCATGGTCCAGGGAAGGGCCTATGGAGGGTCAGTAAGAATGTTGATGGGTGGAGGAGAGAGGCCTGAGGCAGAGGTGAGTGTAAAGGCCATGCTGGCCAGTCCAGTCTTCATTTCAGATGCAATGGGAAGCCATGGAACATGGCTGAGCAAGAAAATGTGGGCTTCCTAATCATTCTAGAATATTCTAAATTCACTGATAAGCCTGCAGCATCAACCTCCTCCCAGCAATTCCTCTCTACAAGGACAGAAATGTCTCCCTCTGTTACTATGAACAATAGGAGCAATGAAGTTTTTAATCCCAGCACTCAGGAGGCAGAGGCAGGCCCATCTCTGTGAGTTCAAGGCCAACCTAGACTACACAGTGAGTTCTAGGACAGTGGGGGTGGGGGGCGATGGGGTGGGGATGGGGTGTACATAGTGAAATCTTAACAACAAAAAGACCTCGGGCGTGGGAAGGGATTTGCTTCCACAGATACTATTTGGCCCATTTGAGAGAAGGAACCCTGGTGGTCAGGGAGCCCTTTTACTCATGATGATCTCATCACAGAAGTGATATTGCAATATCAGTTACAGGACCGGAGGGCATCTGACAACCCAGGACAGTCACCAGGGTCCCTTCACTCCTAAGCAAGCTGAGATGGTCACTGTCTGAGCTGTGTGGCCTCTCAGGTTGGAGTGGTCCAGGTAGAGGCTCTGAGGTTATAGCATCCAGGCTAAAGGCTCTATTTGGGGAGGGTGGAGGGGGGTGAGCCACAGACCCTCTTAGTGTCTATTCCAGGAGGCTTCAGAGGTGCAGCTTTGGGCACAGTCATGTTTATTGGTGCCAGCAGGTTGTACCTGCTCAGTTCCAGTGCCCACAGCAATGGAAAGGAACAGACTGAGCGTATGTATCAAGGTTATAAGGTGAAACAACACACCTGTGTAGGAGTGGCCGGAGAAGGCATAGGAAAGCAGGACACATCTGAGGTTTCCCACATCACATTCTGACCACAGAGTTCTTTGTACAACCCAGATGTATCCCTCCATGGAAAAAAAGATTTTCTCCTAATTGTGCCAAACGGGCAGGGTTCTGCACAGCACTGAGGTTTTTCTAGCTTGACTGAACAGCAGATGAAAATTCAGAGAAGGAGAGAGCAGAGGAGAGAGGGGGAGAGGGAGAGAGAGAGAGAGAGAATAGAAAAGACGCAGAAATCCCTCCAGGTGCTCTGGCACATCACAGACAGGTCATTGCTAGGTGTCTGCCCACTGAGATCACTAAGACCATGGGACCATGGTCTCAGTCCCACTCCTCAGGATGCTGGTGGCTGCTCTCCAGGGACCAGGTACAAATGACGATCTGTTTGTCCCATAGCTTGCTCTCCCCCACCTGCGGAAATGCAGAGGCAACATCATCAACATCTCCAGCCTGGTTGGGACCATAGGCCAGTCCCAGGCAGTTACCTACGTGGCTACCAAGGTAGGCCAGCCCCTCTCCTCTGTAGTGATCTTTCCTGGCTCTCTGGGCCTCAGCTTTGAGTCTGTAACCTCATTGTTTTCTTTCTTGTTTTAATAGTGTGTGTGTGGTATGTGTGTGGTGTGTATGTGTGTGTGATGTGGTGCAGTGTGTGTGTGTATGTGTGGTGTGTGTGGTGTGTATATGTGTGTTGTATGTATTGTGTATGTGTGTGTTTTGTGTGTATGTGTTGTATGTGTGTGTTGTATGTGTTGTGTATGTGTATATTTGTGTGTGGTGTATATGTGTGTTGTATGTGTGTATGTGTGTTGTGTGTGTATGTGTTGTGTATGTGTGTTGTGTGTATCGTGGTCGGAGGATAGCTTGCAGGAATCAGCTCTTTCCTAACATGGGTCTCAGGACTGAATCAGGGACTCAGCCCTAGCAGCAAACACCCTTATCCTCTGAACCATCTCACCAGCTAATTTTATTCATTTTATTTTTGTAATTTCTTTTTTTTTTTTTTTTTTTTTTTTTTTTTTTTTTTTTTTTTTTTTTTTTTTTAATATTTTTTTTTTTTAATTTTTTTTTTTGATTTATTTATTTATTATGCATACAGTTTTACAGAAGAGGGCGCCAGACCTCATCATAGATGGTTGTGAGCCACCATGTGGTTTTGCTGGGAATTGAACTCAGGACCTCTGGAAGAACAGTCAGTGCTCTTAATCTCTGAGCCATCTCTCCAGCCCCATTTTTGTAATTTCTTGAGTCATAGTTTCATTATATAGTCCTAGTTGGCCTGGAACTTGCTATGTAGATCAGGCTGACCTAGAACTCAAGAGATCCTCCTGCCTCTGCCTCCAGAGCACTGAGATTAAAGGTGCGTGCTGCTGCACCTGACATTTTTTTACACTGTTTTGGGGTGGGCTGAACAGGTGTCTCAGCAGTGAAGCATGCATCTCTTATATTTATGGTTGTGAGCCTAGCCTTTAACGGCTGAGCCATCTCTCCAGCCCGAAGCATGCATCTCTTAATAGGACCAGAGTCATGGAAGGCTCACAGCTGTAATTCAGGGCCAAGCATCTGGTGACCTCTTCTGGCCTCTGAGAGCACTTGCATATCATGCCCATATACACATACACACATGTATGCATTTAACAGGTAACAGTTATACTTCTTGGACAATATCATCTATCTTGATCACAGCACTCCACCTCCCTCCTGCCACACCCCATGCGCCTGACCCATCTCTTTCTCACTAGTGCCCTTTCTCCCCCCTTGTCTCCATTTTTTCTCTTATTTTTAAGTAACCCACTGAAGGCATCCCCTAGAGCATGGGCAACCTACCAGTGACCACACCTCTGGAGAAAATGGTCCCCTTATCCCCAGCAGCCATCAGTTGCCAATATTCTTCAGTAAGAATGAGCCCCTCCCCACCCATACTGGAGTGAAACTGTTGAGTCTCTTACAGGAAACCTTAGCTGCCGTTAGTTCATGAAAGCAAGGACCATGACATGACCGGAAGGCAGCATTTTACAGGACTTCCCTCTGATCCCATTCACTCTGTCTTCTCTTCCCTGGTGTCCCCTGAGACATTGCAGGGGGTTGCTGTGCAGACCGCTCATCTAGGGCTCAGCAGCCACTAGTTCTCAGTACATTAACGTGATGGTCTTTACATTGACCATCACTCGATGCAAACAGGAGCTTCTCACTGGGCGTGGCAGAGCTCGCATTCAATCCCAGCACTGCAGAGGCAGAGGCTGTAAGGAGTTTTCCAAACAATGACGCAGAGACTGCTTATTAATTAGGAAAGCGTGGCTTTAGGTTTTTTTTTTTTTAACTAGCTCTGATAACTTAAATGAGCCCATTTCTCTTAATCTGCGTTCTGTTCTGTTCGTACCACCCACCCTGCTTCTGGGCACCTACATTCACCTCCTACTTCCTCTCTTTCTGCCTGAAGTCCCGCCTCCTGCCTAGCTATTGGCCTTTCAGCTCTTTATTAAACCAATCACAGCACTACACTTTCACACCGAGCACACATCTCCCACAACACAGGCAGGCCGATCTCCGAGGCCAGCCTGGTCCCAGGGATCAAACTCAGGTTATGAGGTTTGGCAGCAACAGCCTTTCAGGCTGAGCCATCTTGCAAGGCCTTCCCCGCCCCCCCCCTTCTGAGACAAAGTTTCTCTATGTAACAGCCCTTTCTGTCCTGGAACTTACTCTGTAGACTGGTCTCAAATTCAGAGATCCACCTGCCTCTGCATCCTGAGTGCTGAGATTAAAGGTTTCATGCCACACAGCCTGGCATGAAACCCTTCTTGAGTTTGTTTGAACAACAAGAATCTCAACCTGAAACTCGGGTTGGTATTGAATTTATAGCAATCCACCTGTCTCAGCCCCCCAAGTTCTGGGATCATAGGTGTCAGAATCCAGGGATGTCCCTCCCACTCCACCTCCCTCAGTCTAGAGTGATAGCAGCCTGTAACAAGTTGGCCTACCCAGAGCCAGCATAGGGAATGTCTGCAAGGTGGCTGAGACTAATCTCAATGATGCTAAAACTTGCTGCCCCCTGCCTGGAAGAAGACGATGGGAGGGCCTCCATCTTCAGAGACTCAACCTCCCCGTCTCTGCCTCTCCTCTGCAGGGGGCAGTGACGGCCATGACAAAGGCTTTGGCCTTGGATGAGAGTCGGTACGGTGTCCGTGTCAACTGGTGAGCTGATCAAAGTGGACAGGGAGGCTGGGGCCACTGGGGATGCCAGACAGGATTAACACACACTCTCTCCTTTACCCAGCATCTCCCCAGGAAACATATGGACACCACTGTGGAAAGAGCTGGCAATGTCAACTCCAGACCCCAGTGCCACCATCCTAGAAGGCACCTTGGCTCAGGTAGGAGGGGTTGAGAGCTGGGAGGGTGTGTGGGTCAGGTAGTTGACAGAGGTGTCCCCGTCCCCACCCCACCCCCTTCTCTCTCAGAGCTTCATACAGTCCAGGCCTGGATGTTGATATGTGGCTGGGAACATCCTCGAACTGCTGGCTTCCTGCTCCCATTTCCTGGGTGCTGGAGTTAGACATGTGCACACACGTGTGCACACTTGCACTTGCCTGTCTCATTCTTTAGCCCAGGCTGGCCATGAACTCAGGGCAAACCTCTCTTGCTGAGCCAACAGGCCTAAGGGAGGCTACTCTTAATTTTCTTCCCATCTTCTCTCCCCAGCCCCTGGGCCGCATGGGCCAGCCATTAGAGGTGGGGGCTGCAGCCGTGTTCCTGGCCTCTGACGCCACCTTCTGTACAGGGCTTGAGCTGCTTCTGACAGGGGGCGCAGAGCTGGGGTATGGATGTAAATCTAGCAGGAGCAGCCTCATGGAAGCCTCCAACCTCCCACCCTAATTTATGTCCTCCCTTCTGTTCCTTTCTTTCTTTCCTTCTCTCTTTTCTTTCTATCTTTTTTGGGGAGTGATATTGGAGATTAAGCCTAGGACCTCTTTTGTGCTAGGTCTGGGCTCTATCTACCACTGAGCTATCAGTTCACAAAGAAACTCAGGACAAATAGCCTGCTAGCACCTCTGCGCAGGCTGGCGGCCAGCTTCACTCAGTACCTGTGGCTCCTGTTTGCTTTTCTCACCCTTGTCTTTCTCCAAACCTCTCCAGCCCTGGTACTGAGCTTCCCTTCTCCAGGTTCTGATGCCCTTACAAATGAGCCGATCCAGACACGTGCACTCTTGATCCTCTTACCCTGCCCTCCCCTCCCCCACGGCCCAGTCCAGTCTGGACTCTGGCGGGTGCCTCTGGCTGGATTCTCCTTCATTTGTACAATAAAACCTTCCTCCCTCCACCTACCTTGCTGTGGTCATGTCATCATTTCATTCATGTACCACATCCCCAGCCCCTCACTGGGAAGCGCTAGGCAGGCCTCTACCACTGAACCACAACTCTGGATAGGGAATTCTAAACAAGGAGCTTTATCGCTGACCTACAAGCTCCCCCTCCCTCATCTAGCGTTTATTTCCCACCCCAAATTCCAACCTGTAGCCCCTACCTCCCAAAGTCTGCTCCATCACCTTGGACTGTCTTACCCACTTACCATTGCTCCCACACTCATAAAAACAGCCTGTATCCAGAAAGGAAACATTTATTTTCTGTTCTGTACACAAGTCCACACACTCTAGCATCGTCTCCTTCCCAGCTACCTTTAGGCCACGTGGAGACCTTGCAGCAGGAGGAGAGGTGCTAATTTATGTCGCCAGGGAGTTCAGTTCTGCTTCACCTGGGTGCTAATTAAAAGGGCCACTGGGAAGATAAATTAAGTGATAATTGGCAGATAATGGAGGAGGCACAAAAGCGCCTGCCTTCATTCTTGTCCCTTAAGGGAGAGGAGTTTTGCGCTTTTTCTAGTCGGCAGTGAGGTAGCTGGAGGAAGAATCTTGGGCGTGGATTTGAGGCATGTGGATCAGAGGGAGGAGGCTGGGACTTGTATTGCTGAGTTTGGGGCTGAAGGACATTGTGGGGGCGCGCTGGGGAAAGAACCGGCCCTGGACACTCCCTAGGTTAGGCACAGGGTGCAGCAGCTTCCCCATGCCCGGGTAAGGGGGTGGAACTGCAAGGCTGCTATGGATTGGCCAAGGCAGGGGTGTGCGGCAACCGCTGATTGGCTGCGGCGGGGGCGGTTGCTGCTGTAGGTTCCATCCTGCAGTTTGGAGGTGGTAGGGGAGGAGGGAGGGTTTAGTAGGAGCGAGCAGGAGATTGGGATGGGGGAGGGGGCCAGGAAGATGGTTTAAGCAAGGTCTGCAGGGAGGGTGTTTGGTTACTGTGGACTAGGGCAGTATGAAGAACAAACAGTGTTCTGGGTTGGGATTTGGGAACAGTTGTGGCTGCAGAGTGTGAGGATCTGCTGCAGAATTATATAGACACAGGGGCTAACCTGTGTATAGGGTGTGTGTGTGTGTGTGTGTCAGAGAGAGAGACAGAGAGAGAGACACAGAGAGACACAGAGAGAAAGAGAGAGACAGAGAAGAGACACACAGAGAAAGACACACAGAAAGAGAGAGAAACACACACACAGAGAGAGACTTCTGATTGAGAAAAAACGTTGTAGCACAATGACCAAGAAGCAATGTGGGAGGACCTTGCCACAGGTTTGAATTGCAGGGTGAAGCTGAGTTAGACAACATTGATCCCTATACTTGTGAAGTTGAAGCAGGAGGATGGCAAGCTTGAAGCCTGCCTGGAGTACAGAATGAAACCCTGTACAAATGTATTATGTGTGTATGTGTATGTAAGTATGTTTTAGAGTCAATGCTGGCATCAGAGATCTGCTGATGTACTAACTACCTCTGAAACCCTAAAGTCAGGGAACTGTGGATGAAGGGTTGTGGCTTGTGCACCTAAACTGTAGGCTGATGTGAGGTTCTGTAATGAGTTGAAGTTTGAGCTTTTTTGAGCTTTATTCTCTAAGGAGACTGGAAGGAGGCACAGTGAAAACATGGGCCAATGAACAGTGTGTGTGTGCATTTATCTTGTAATTACAAAGGACACATTATCTCCTTGTGCAGACAGAGTTTTTTTAAAAAATTATTATTATGAATAAAGTATTTTTTATCCATGCATCCCTTTGTTCAGACTCCCCCTTCCCAGTCACTCACTCTTCTCTCCATCACTTTATCTCCTCCCCAGCAAGGGCAGGAGGTCCCAAGGTCGACTAAGAATTTTTTATCTCCTACTCATCATCCTCTTTCTCCAAGTTCTGTTCTTTTTGTTTCTTTTGTTTGATACTAGAGACCAGCTCACTCTTGTGGATTTGCCCTCACATTTGTAGCAAGTGCCTTGCCTCAGCTTTCAGCTTCAAATGGCCTTTCTCTGCATCCACTGACATTTATAGTGAGCTTTTCCTGGCTTTGATGACTTTGCCATTGACAAAGTTCCTTTGAAGATGCACTTTTTAATTTCTTTTTAGAACATATTTTTACATTTTTATTTTTATGTGCATCAGTGTATTGCTTGTATGTATGTAAGTGTACCATGTGTATGCCTAGTGCCCGTGGAGTTCAGAAGGGCCAGTGGGTGCCCTGGAACTGGAGTTACAGACAGTTGTGAGCCACTATGTGGGTGCTGGGAACCAAACCAAGTCCTCTGAAAGAGCAGCTGGTGTTTTTCACTATTGAGCCCCCTTTGTTTTGTTTTGAGACAGGGTCTCACTATATAGCCCTGGCTGGCCTAGAACTCATTAGGTGGACCAGGATGGCCTTGAACCACAGAAATCCTCCTGCCTCTGCCTCAGAAGTGGTAGGATTAAAGGCATGCTCCACTATACCCACCAATATAATTTTTTTAAAGGTCTGAGATGTTATTTCAGTGGCTATTTTGCTTCCCTAACATACATGAGGCCATGGGTTTGGTCCTCAAGTGTTACAGATGCAAGACAGAAGCCAATGCCTGGCTGGAGCCGAGCAGAGCAGGGCGGAGGCCAAGAGGGAGCAAGTGTACGACAGTTCTCGGCTGTTCCAGCGTTGTGTTCTTTGCAGCGGAGCCTGGGTCCCTGAGGTCCTATAACTCAGAAAGGCCTGGCACAGGGAGGCCAGAAGAGAGCAGCCATCTGCCTGCGGGAGGGGGCGTGAGCAGGGCGGGGCCCGAATGTCTTTCACCAGGCCGCGCCCCGGGCGGGCGGCTCAGATACGGGCTGGCTGCACGGATCATGGCCGCATCCATTCTACGGCAGGTGGGTGCGTGGCCCGGCGCTGGGACTCTGGGGAACCCGATGGGGGGCACACTTCCGGATGGACCACTGGCGTGCAGCCTTTCCGGCTTGGCGGCAGTCCTCTGTGCTTCGGGTTCCGCTGCGGGGCGCAGAGGCGGATGGGGCCCCTTGGAAACGAGTGTGCTCCTTAACGGGAGCCCAGTGGGTGGACACGGGTGGGGCGCGGGGGTACGCGGAAGAGGGTTGTGATGGGAGGAGCACAGGCTGGAGTGGGTACGAGGAAGTTGTAGCTGGAGCGTGCAGCCTGCAGGCCAGTGGCCCTTGTGTTCCTGTAGAGAAGAGGGGCTAGAACTTGGGGTTTGGGGCTTGACTAGGAACAGAGCCTTGGCTGGGAATGGGGCTCGAGATCTTATTTCTTGGAACAAAAGTCACATAAATGCATGTGTAGTGTCTCTCTCTCTACCTGGTTTTGTAATCCCAAGCAAACGTCTGTGTGTCAAAATGACACAGATTCTCCAGGCAAGAGTACTTCCGGTGCTTCCTATGGTCGCAAGCCGCAGAGTTTGGAGAGTCTGTGATCTTGAGACAACATGATTTATAAGTGAGGGCACAAGCAGCTGGACCATAAACTTGGGGGAATGTTTGCTGTTAGCTCATTCCTGACTACATGATTTTCTTAGTCCAGGCTGAACAGACCCTTACATCTGCTAGTTCTTAATGTCTTATAATGTGACAAAGACAACAATCTAGGCTCTGATGGTGTGGTTGCCTTGGATGGGTACAACTTTGCCGTAGTGGGCCAGTCCCCAACTCTAATGGGACAGATCTGGACATGACTTTGCTCATAGCTATGAGTGCCCAGTGCTAAGTGCACACATGGTGAGATCCTGGAGTATAAGGAAGATATTGCTGGCTGGGGTTTGGCAAGGACTGTCTTGTAGGGAGGGACTAGTCTAGATTGACATTGGAATAGTTCTTGGCTCTGAAAGAATCAGCCCTGAGACTTGCCAAGGAAAGTCCTAGGCTGTAGAGGGGTGACATGAGTTTGGAATTGGGCATGTAACAGCCCTGTGTGAGGATAGCATATGGCTCTTCAAGGGCCAGTCCTGAGGTGACGGGTTGGAATGCAAGCTGGACTCTGTAAGTCTGATGGGAGTATAAGCTACATCGGGACAGCCTGAGGCTGTGAGAAGATTTCTGGAATATGATGAGAGAGCATGGTTCAGGGCAGTTAGCTGGGACAGGGCTGTGCTGTGGGGTGATCTGAGTGCTTTACTGACCTGTAGTGGAGAATGGGGCTTTGACAAGACCACCCCTGATCTTTGATGGACACCTAGGCTGTGCTGAGGTTCAGCAGTTCAGGGCTGTCTGGGACATGAAGGGCACGCCCACCATATCTCACAGGACCCTGCCCAGCGCATTCCCCTCCAGTTTCTTAACTCTCTCCCTGTGGCCCACCTGCCATTAGGGCTTAATTTCCACAGTGTGGGTGGGGGATGGTGCCTTAGAAATGATCCACGAAGGGAAGGTAGCATTTCATTGTTACCAAGGCTCCCTGGCCAGTTCAGACCAATAGTCTCTGGGCTTTGGCACCCTCCCTCAGCTCTGTGATGTTCTTCTACCTGCTTTTCCCTGGACTTCTTTAGCTTGGTTTGGGCTCGAACTTTGTGATCTTTCTGTCTCAGCCTGCAGAGTTCTGTGACTACAGGCATGTGCCACCAAACATCACCTGCTCTGTCCCCCCTTTTATTTACTCTGTATGTGCATGTGTGTACCCACGTATGTCATGGTGCCTGTATGGAGGTCAGACGAAAACCAGTCAGTCTGCCCTTCCATTGGCTAGAAGAATGTGGCCCAGGCTTGTGGACAGGTGTACTTGCCCAATAAATTACCTCAATAGCCCTCTGTTTTCATATCTCTTGACTTCCTTTTTTTTTTCCTTTTTGAGACATGGTCTTACAAGGTAGACCAGGCTGGCTTTGAACTCAGAGATCCTCTTGTCCCTGCCTCCCCAGTGCTTATATTAAAGGTGTGTTTCCCCACTCTGTGCCTTCATTTCATTATTGTAATTGAGACAGAGTCTACACAAGCCAGGCTGGCCTCAAGCTTGCTACATAACCCAGGGATGGCCTTGGCTTCCTGATCCTTCTTTCTCTGTCTCCCAAGTGCCAAGGACTTCTGCATCCTGGCCAAGCATTCTACCAATGGAATAAACCCCTAGATCCTTTTTTTTTTCATTTCTTCATCTCAGTATTTCTTTTCTGCATTGTTCAGCTTCTCTGGCTCACTCTATTAAACAACAGATTTTTTGTTGTTCCCTCTGCCCCTGCCTCCATGCTGGCTGCCCTACTCAGTGTGCTGTCCTGTCCTCACACAATGAGTATCTGGTGCAGAGTGTTGGGCAAGCTTCATGTCACCGCCTAGAGAAATATGAGGGGTTATCTCAGATCACCCCACAGGCCCTTGGTTACCACACCATTAAGACCATATCTGAGGGCTTTGGAGGCATGGGCACAGTTGGTAAAGTGCTTACAATATGAGCATGAAAATCTCAGTTTGATTCCTGGAACCCATGTACCCATGTGAAAAAAAAAAAAAGGTGTGGTGACTCACCCTTGAGATATTGTTGGCAAGGTGGAGACAGGAGGATCCCTGAACCAAATTGGTGAGCTCCAGAACCCAGTCATATTCTCTGTCTCAAAAAACAGGATGGGGCTGTGGAGTGGAGGTGGCCCACACCTTTAATCCTAGCACTTAGCAGGCAGAGGCTGGTGGATTTCTGAGTTGAAGGCCATCTCGGTCTACGGGGTAAGTTCCAGGACAGCCAGGACTATGTAATAAGACCCCGTCTCAAAACAGACAAAAAAACAGGAGAGGTGGCTCAGTGGTTAAGGGCATCCTCTGCTCTTCCAGAGAGCACTCACAAGTGTCTGTAAGTCAAGTTCCATTGGATCTGACTCCTTCACACAGACATATATGCAGACCAAACACCAACGCATAAAACCAAACAAACCCCAGGATGGATATCACCCGACGAACTACATCTAGTTTGACCTCCAAATGCACAAATACATATGTACATATGCACCTTTACATGGTACACACACACACACAGCCTATCTGAGCCCTGTGAGTTGGCACACACCCCTATCATCCCAGCTAGTGCAGTCTGAGGCAGGGGAATCATGACTTCAAGCACTGGGCTACAGAGTGAGTTTGAGGGCATTGAGCGACTTAATGAGACCCCATCTCAACCTTCCTCTCCTCACCCCTCCCCCCAAAAAAGAAAAGTCTGCTTCCTGGTCCAGACTCACCCACATGGCACCCGAGACTCACTGACCTGTGTGACCTCTGCTGGACTCCCTCATCTTCTTGGTCATTACCAGCTCTCCCAGCAGGAGCAGAGTATTTTCCTGTCTTTCTCACACTCAATACCCGGATGCTTCTCCATGGTCTGCAGAGAAAAGCATGAAGTCAGAAGTCAACAGAAAGGGGCTTCCCATACACAACTAGTCCCGTGTTCCATGTAACCTCAGGGAGGATCAACAAGGACACACATTGAGTATGGCCAAGAGCTAGCACAGGCTGCCCTTCCACCAGTGACAGTGAAGCCCACAGCACCCACTGCCCAGCGAGAGGCAGTTACAGCTGTGTGGCTGAGGTGGAGTGAGCATTAGGACCCCTGTGTCTGAGGGAGGAAGATTTAGGAGAACCGCTGAGTCTGGAGGGCTGGAGTCTGGAGCTCTGGGTTTGATGGAGAAGCACGGGGGCTGAGGAAGAAGGTCTGGAGTCTGGGCTGCTGACTTCTGGGTTAGACAGGGCCAATTCTTCCCTAACTTGTCAGGTTTCGGGCCCCTAAGCCAGGAGTATCCCCTTACCTGCTCACTGTCCCTGGTCGTTGTATTGTCTAAGCTGGTAACAAGCTGTGGCCAAAGTCCTGTAGTAGGAGGTACACCTCTGTCGACTTTGCCCTGCATGGTGGAGGGGCGGGAGCTGGCTGACGTTAGGCTTCTAGGGATAGTCATCCACTGCAGTGGGGACTTGGGTGGAGCACAGGGTCTCTAGAATGTGCTGGAACTGTGACAGAGCTGGCCTCATGGGCCTCCCAAGCAAGAGGTGACGGATGGGTGTCAACCCCTGCTCTTCCTGGCTCTTGCCTTGATCATATTTTTTTTTCTTCACCCCAGGTCTGGGCCCCCAAGCTTCTCCCTGTCCCCTGGCTTCTATGTGGGCCCAGAAGATGTATGTCCTCCAACTTCAAGGTAAAAGGGGGCCCTGGGTCTAGGGGAGGAAGCTTGGGATCTATACGCAGTGTCGGAGGGAGGCCAGGTCTCATCTCTCTCTGACGTCGGTTAGTCTACTCTCAGGTGTTGTAAAGAGATAATGCTACGTTTCTCAGAAGCCTCGTGGATCCTAGTGTTCTGTGGCTGAGGATGGGGCCATGAAAGTCTCGGCTGGGCACTCGAGGCCCCGGTTGCTGGGCTTTTGTTGTTGGTTTTGTTTTTTTCTCTCAGGCTGCAGACCTCCAGGTTCAGGTGACCAGAGAACCCCAGAAAAAGCCGGACCCGAGCCAGCCACTGCTATTTGGAAAGACATTCACAGACCACATGCTGATGGTGGAGTGGGACAGGAAGACAGGCTGGAGTCCTCCGAGGATCCAGCCCTTCCAGAACCTCACACTACACCCAGCCTGCTCTGCCCTACACTACTCTCTGCAGGTGGGACCCACTGCTCATGTCGCTCACCTACGGCATCTTCTCTCTGCTTTACTCTGCATCTGGCTGAGTTCACATCTCTGGCGCTTGGCATGTTTCTTCCTCTGTGGATCTGTCATTTTTCCTGAGATCATCTGTGTTCTGGGACCCAAACTAGGTGACACTTCCTTCCTGAGATGAGCAGATCTTGGCTTTGTTTGGAAACCTGTCCCCTAAAAGAAAGTGGGGTTCTCCTAGTAATTTTTTTAAATATTTATTTTTATTTTATGTGAATTGGTGTTTTGCCTGCATGTATAATTGTGTAAGGGTGTCAGATCTTGGAATTACAGACAGTTGTTAGCTGCCATTTGGATGCTAGGAATCAGGTCCTCAGGAAGAACAGTCAGTGCTCTTAACTGCTGAGCCATCTCTCCAGTCCATCTTCTGGCAAATTATAGGAGGGGACAGCTCATGCAGACAGACACTGTGGGGTCTCAGTGTGGCAGAGGAAGATATGAGGGCCACAGAGAAGAGGAGCTTTGGGGGAGTCTAAACAGGGACAGAACCAGCCTGGATATAGTAAGACCCCCTGCAGGCCCTGTGGGAAGTAATATAACCCGGCACTCAGGAAGCTGAGGCAGGACAGTAACAATGCTAAGACTAACCAGGGCTACAGAACAAGACTCCATGTTGGAGATGAAAAACTAGCAACACGATTCTCCTGTGACTCCTTAAGGCATCCTGGCTATCTTCTTGCTTACCATGATATCGCATCTGTCAGACAGTAGATCTCAGAGAAGGTCCCCTACTGTGGGACACTGGGGTTCTTCTCCACCCTGAGATGCTATAAGGAGTGTTGCAATAACAACCAGGTGCCCATATTGCTTCATCTACTGCAAGTGTTTCTCTGACCAATTTCTAGAGCTACTGAGTCAAAGGGCAGGTGTGACATTTTGAACATTACTACATTATGCTCTGTAGAACTTATACCAGTTTCTACACTCACTGCCCAAGCCTGTTTCCCAGAAAGAAGTCTTGCCAAACTTACAAAATTCTTCCAGTAGCTGAAGAGCTTTAAAAAGATCTCAAAGTAACATTTCTTTCTTTTCTTTTCTTCCCTCTCTCTCTCCCTCCCTCCCTCCCCCTTTCTTTTTTTCTTTTTCTTTCTTTTTTTTTTTTTTGAGGTGGTTTTTCTATTTAACTGCCCTGGCTATATTGGAACTCACTTTATAGACCAGGCTGGCCTTGAACTCACAGAAATCCACTTGCTTCTGCCTCCTGAGTGCTGGTATCAAAGATGTGTGCCATCACTGGCCATGGGCAAGCAACCCCTGGCCAATTTATTTATTTGTTTTTTATTTTTTAAAAATATTTATCTATTTATTATGTATACAATATACAGAGGGGGGTACAAGGAGGGTCATCATAGATGGTTGTGAGCTACCATGTGGGTGCTGGGAATTGAACTCAGGTCCTCTAGAAGAACAGTCAGTGCTCTTAACCTCTGAGCCATCTCTCCAGCCCCCCAATTTATTTATTTTTATTTTATGTGTATGAGTTCTTGCCTGTAGAGAGTTGTTTCTGTGTATCATTATGCATGCAGTCTCTGCGGTGGCCAGAAGAGGACATCTGATCCCGTGGAGCTGGAGTTACTGATGACTGTGAGACACCATGTAGGGGCTGGGAACTGAACTTGGGTCATTTTGAAGGGCAGCCTGTGCTCTTAACCACTAGACCATTCTTCAGCTCCTGGAGTAGACTTTAAGAACTATGTAGGAAACTTATGCATTGAGTGCTTTTTTAAAACCTTGTGTCTGTGTGTCTCTTGCTCTTGATGCTGTGGGACTCAGCCCTGAGCAATTCTCTCCTGTCTGTCCTGCAGCTTTTTGAGGGCTTGAAAGCATACAAAGGCAGGGACCAGCAGGTACGTCTCTTCCGGCCGTGGCTCAACATGGACAGGATGCTACGTTCTGCAAGGCGCCTCTGTTTGCCAGTGAGTGGCTAGTCTGCCCTAGAAGGAGAGAGGGTTGAGGATGGTTGAAGGAACGCTGACCTCTATTGGATCCACTCAGGGCTTTGACAAGCAGGAGCTGCTGGAGTGCATCCGCCGGCTCATTGAAGTGGACAAAGACTGGGTTCCTGATGGCAATGGAACCAGCCTCTATGTGCGGCCTGTGCTGATTGGGAATGAGGTGGGCATTGCCGTGGGAGCTGCTAATGTGAGGACATGCACATCTGTGACAGAGGAACACAGAGCCTGAACCTGGACCCCTGGGTCTGAGGGAGGAGGCTGGAGTGTGCATCCCTTGGTCTAATGTGGCCCCTATGCCCACCGTAGCCCTCGCTGGGTGTTGGCCTGGTCACACAAGCCCTTCTGTTCGTCATTCTTTGCCCTGTGGGATCCTACTTCCCTGGAGACTCCATGACCCCTGTCTCTCTCCTGGCTGACCCCACATTCATCAGAGCCTGGATGGGTGGGGTCGGCGACTACAAGCTGGGGGGGTAAGTAGCTCACCACATCTGTAAGCAGTTGTGCCCTGGAGGGGGGAAGATGCTGTGAAATGGGGAGCCATGCCACAGTACGTGCTTCTTGGTTGGGCTATGCCTGGATTCGGGGTTGGAAAGCTATTGTCACTGGCCCTGTAGTTGGGCTCTTGGCCTTTTCTGTGTTTTTTTGTTATCCTTAGTGTCTGACTAAAGGTGAAAGGACAATGGGGTGCTGTCATGTGGACAATGAGCTCAGAAACAGGAGGGTCAGTGGGAAGACCCAGCTGAGCTGGGAGCCTCTAGACAGCAAGATCACCCCCAGCTTTCTTCTTTTCCCTGGCTCCTCTGCTGGGCTGTCTCCACTCATAGCTCTCTACATTATTTGGACCTCAGTCCCGTCCTGACCCTCTGGGCTTCCTATTATTCTGTGTTGCCGAAGGCCTTGACACAGTATATTGTGAGGAGGTGGCAGAGTGTCCTGGGGTCAGGGCAGGTGCAGGCTACTGGCATATTGGAACAAGGAAGTGTGATCACACAGGGAGGCTACTCAGGTCTTCTCAGAACACACATGAGGTCTTCTGGATATTAGGCCCTGTGTTGGCTGCAGCTGGTGACCAGATGAGGCCATGCCAGCTCCAGCCCCCGGGGGCAGCTAGAGGGGAACTCTTAGAGTCCAGACCTACATGAGCTGTGATGCAGGGTTCCGAGTCCTGTGGAAGCTCCATGGAAGAGGTGGCGCTTCACTTGTGGTTTTTGGCTACCAAGGTAGTAGGAGCCAGGCTGGCGGCATACAGCCCTGTGTGCCGTGTGGTCAATTGCTCCTCAATCGGCTGAAGCAGGAGGATATGGAAGGAAGCTGGGGGCAAGGATCAGCAGGAGAGCCCTGCCTGGGACCCTCCAGAGAGGAGGTGGGGGGAGACAGAGTTTAGTGATAGAACATCAATCTAGCATGTGGGTGGTCCCGAGTTCAAACCCCACTACCCAAAGAAAGAAAAAGCTGGCAATCACTGTCTAACATAAACGAGCTGGTGGGCTAGGTTCACAGTTGCACAAGGAAGACAAATATGACCAGTTTTTGCACAAGGCTCAGAGCATAGCTTGGGATCCTGTCCTGAGCCAGTGGGAGCCTTGGTTGATACGTGAGTAAGTAAGAGGTGAAGTCTGATGTGGGTAATACACCACAGGTTAAGATGAAAGCCAGTGTGGGTACACAGCCGAGATCCCAGCACTTGGGAGGTGGGGACGGGAGGGTCAGGAGTTCGAGACTAGCTTCAGCTACAAGGTACTTTTGGGGCTAACGTCTGCTACTAGACACCCTGCCCCCAAACCTAGCTGGGTGTGGTGTCACAAGTCTTTACTCCCAGCAGTACAGATGCAGAGCCAGCCTGGTCTCTAGGGTGAGTTCCAGGACAGCCAGGGCTACACAGAGACCAGAACAGAAAACTAGAGTAAAGTAAGCCAAACCACTGGCATCATTATGCCTGTGAGAGGGGGCGCCCCAACCACGAGGCCCCAAGCTTGACCCCGACTGTTAGGCTGAGAATTCTGCCTTGCAGGTGTGGGAAGCCCTCAGGGAAGGCTCCTGCTTAGCTCTGTGGGGAGGATGGGGGGATTCTTAGCCCATTCTGACCAGGCTGCCCTCCAGGAATTACGGGCCCACTGTGGCCGTACAACAAGAAGCCCAGAAGAAGGGCTGCGAACAAGTTCTCTGGCTGTACGGGCCGGATCACCAGCTCACTGAGGTGGGCACCATGAACATCTTCGTCTACTGGACTCATGAGGATGGGGGTGAGCCTACGTATGACCCAACCCATACCCTGGATGACATCCTGCCTGATTTCTCCCTGGTTGCCAGGTCTTTGGGTCCTGGGTAGGATGCTTCTGAAATAAGCGGGAGGCCATTTAAGGGTGGGGGCAGTGACACCCATCTGTCATCCCTGGTAGTACTGGAGCTGGTAACTCCCCCCCTGGATGGCATCATCCTGCCTGGAGTGGTTCGACAAAGCCTGCTGGACCTGGCTAGGACTTGGGTAGGGCCTGTGTGGCACCTTCATCTTGGGATCATAGCACCTGGGCTGTGGAGCTATTGTGGAAGCTAGGCCCAAGGCCATGCCCTCTCTTTGGGTCTGTTTCCCATACGTGGACCTCTCTCTGTCTTTGCCGGCAGCCTTGGGAGGGAGTGATGGTGGTCTGCATGGGGCAGGAGTCTGGGGGGACTGGAGTGTTCCTGCCCCCTTGTTATGCAGGGAGAGTTTCGGGTGGCAGAGCGCAAGGTCACCATGAAGGAACTGAAGCAGGCTCTGGAGGAGGGCCGGGTGCGGGAAGTCTTTGGCTCAGGCACTGCTTGCCAAGTCTGCCCAGTGCATCAAATCCTGTTCGAAGGCAAGGTGAGGTGGTAGGTGGGAGAGGGTAGGTGGGAGAGAAGGGGGAGCCCCATCCTCATGGCTAGCTCCTTTCCCCCAGCAACTCCACATTCCCACCATGGAGAACGGGCCGGAGCTCATCCTGCGCTTCCAGAAGGAGTTGAAGGCTATTCAGGTGAGCTCATGAACATGGGAGCACCAGCTCTCTCGATGGGTCCTTCCCTCCCTGTCCTGGAAGGCTTCCTCCCACAAGCCTCTGAAGCATTCCCATTCTTGTGCATTGAGAGCGTCCTGAGAACCTCTGGGTTCATTTCCCGATGGATGAGCTGGACCTGAGGTGACTGGACATCCTGGCTGAGCTCACGTTGGCTCCTAGCACTACACATTTGAGTTGAAAATGCCTATTCCCAAGAGCCTTCAAGGCTTTGCAGCTCCCTGCCTTGATGGCCCTCTGGACCAGTGGGCGGGTCTCGGACTACATGTCCCATAAGACACTGCGGCGCAGCTCTGTGCGCTGTCAGTTGCGACGTTCCGGAGCTTGCTGGGAGTTGTAGTGCGGCCGCCTCAATCAGCGACTCCGTTGTCTGGCAGTATGGAGCCAGGACCCACGACTGGATGTTTGCCGTGTGACGCTGCCCTCTGTGTCCTGACGAATCCGCGGACCTAGAGCATCCAGAGGCTCACGAGAAGTGCAATAGAAAAAGGTCCGGCCAGACACCCGGGTCTCTGGCGCCCTCACGTGGCCGCTACACTCCAAAGCCTTAAGGGTAGGACCCAGACAATTTGAACCCGCCTCAAAGGGGTCTCAAGACTCAGATCCCTCAGCTGCTCCTAAGGGGGAACCTTGGCATAATCTCGATCTCTGTTCTCAGGCCGGATCCCCGGTGCTTTTCATGATTTATTTTTTTTTCTCTGTCCTTGCTGCAATTTTGAAATAAAATGCCAAAGAACAACACTTTGTCATGTTCAAAGCGCCACTCTGGGATTCTAGGAGCTCAGCACACTTTGTTATTGGGGACCCAGCTTGGAGGTGTCTCTGACCTGAGGTTCCTTCTGTACTGTAGTATCGAACCCCGCTTGCTGGAGACTCGCTGCACCTGTCTTGGTTGCAGCCTCATAGTAGCCACAGCAGACCTTCAGGATCGCTTCTCTTCTTACCGGGTTGGGCACTTACTGGAGCGCTTGGCTGCTCTGTTTCCTCTTGTGTGTCCCTTGATCTAACCTGCCAGCCTGGTCCCTCTTCTGCCTGTTCATATGTCCTGGCTTCCTTCCTCCCTGTCCTTCTGATCTTCATCTGCTCTCATGTAACATCAAAGGTTGTTTCTGTCATTGTGCTCCACTTAGGTAAAAGAAAACCATGACCAAGGCAACTCTTACAAAGTAAAACATTTCACTGGGTGGCTTGCTTACAATTCAGAGATTTAGCTTATTATCATCATGGCGGGGAGCATGATGGCCTGTAGGCAGACATGGTGCTGGAGTAGTAGCTGAAAGTCCTAAATCTTATAGGTAGTAGGGAGTTGAGTGAGACACTGGGCGGTATTCTGAGCACAGGAAATCCCAAAGCCCACTCCCACAGTGACACACTTCCTCTGCTATACCTACTCCAATAAAGTCACACTTCCTAATAGTGCCACTCCCTATGAGATTATGGGGGCCAGTTATATTCAAACTACCATATTCCACTTCCTGGCCCCTATAAACTTTTAACAATATTATAATGCCAAATGCATTTACTTCAACTTCAAAAGTCTCAACAATGTTTTAAAGATAAAAGTTCAAAGTCTCGGGGCTGGAGAGATGGCTCAGAGGTTAAGAGCACCGTCTGCTCTTCCAGAGGACCTGGGTTCGTTTCCCAGCACCCACATGGCAGCTAACAACTGTCTGTAGTTCCAGTTCCAGGCAAAACACCAACGCAAATAAATAAAGTTTAAAAAAAAAAAGGTCAAAGTCTCTTCTGAGATTCCGAACCCTTAACCTGGTTCCCAGCTGCAGATCTGGACTCAAATCCTACCTTTTTTTCTGCTAGCTTTGATTTTGAGCATGGCATTGAATTAGAGTCTGCGGCACCAGCTGGCAGCCTTGGAATCTGATTTCTTAGGGCATCAAACTGACCCTTTGTCACACCTTTTGCCAATTATTGCTCAAGTAAAGGTTAAGGGTCAAGGGGACTCAAGGGAAAATCTGCAGGCCCCTGGGAAACTTTCTTCCTTCCATCGAAAAGTCCAGAAAGACTACATCTTCCTCCTTCCTACCCCACACTGGACCTGGTGGTGCCCTGAGAAGTCTATCAACCTTCCCTTAAAAAGTTCTCACTTGTGGCCTGGCAGTGTGGCTCATGCCTTTAATCCTAGTACTCCAGACAGAGGCAGACCTGGTCTATGGAGTGAATTCCAGAACAACCAAGGCTACACAGAGAAACCCTGGGGGAGGGGGGCTGTGAAAGCACATCTTTGTGAGGCACTGGGTGCAAGCATTTTTTGCTGGGTGCTCATTTCCCTCTTGGCTTCTGGTTCTTAGAGCTGCAGGCAACACCTTGTGTCTTTCACTGAGTTCTTTCTCAAAATCATTTGTGTATCTCAGGGGTGGGGATATGTTTGTTCATTTAACAAATAAAAAAATTCCTCATTTCTAGATTGTTTTGCTCTTAAAAAGTCAAAATAAGAACCTACTCAAGCCATTTTTTTCAGGTCACCTGCAATTTGAGTGACAGCTGTCTGGAAAACCGCTTGAATTCTTGTGGCCAGAGATGGTTCAAAAATGGCTCACTGATTCTGGTCTGGGCAGTGTCCTTATGGAATGATCTAGAAAGGGCAAGTAGCCTTAAACTGGGATTTTGAAGGTTATTCTATTCTAACAGCAGGTGAAGTCGATTAAACAGTAATACATAAAGGGTTAAATGCTTATTTTTAAACGAATTGCTGTTTTCTTCACTTTGTGTTTTAACTTGATTTAGAAAGCAGCCATAGGTGTACCCCACATGAACTGTTTGAGGACAGTGGAATCAGGATCTATCCCTGGTGCATGAGCTGGCTTTTTGGAGCTCATCACCTATGGTGGGATGCCTTGCTCAGCCTTGATGTAGGGGGAGAGTCTTGGTCCTCAGCTGAATGTACTTGGCTTTGCTGACTCCCCTTTAGGAGGAGTGGATGAGAGGTGGGGTCATGGAGGCTGGGAGAGGGGTGAGAGGCAGATCTGTGGTTGGTACATAAAAGGAATAAAAGATTTCTTAAATAAATTTAATTTTTTTTAAAAAAAATCTGTGTGGCTGTTTTGCTTTCATGAATGTCTGTACTATATGTGTGCCTGGTGCTTGGGGAGGTCAGAAGCCCACCAGAGTCTCTCGAATCAGAGTTACAGATGGTGTGAACCACTATGTTGCTGCTTGGAATTGAATCCAGGAAAGCAGTCAGTGCTGTTAGCCACTGTGCTATCTCTCCAGCCCAATGTGTCAGCTCTTAGAATTACAGACAGTTGTTAGCTGCCATGTGGTTGCTGGGAATTGAACTCAGGTCCTCTGGAAGAACAGTCTTAACAGCTGAGCCGTCTCTCCAGACCCCCAGGTGACAACTTTTAAGGGAGTAGATTGAGGTTGTCAGGCTTGTTGGCAAACGTGTTTCCCTGCTCAGCCATCTCACTGGCTACAAACCAAAGATTTAAAGGAAAATCCATGTGACAGAGCCCTTGGGGAACCCTCAGTTCAGGCACAGTTTCGAGGAGCTGAAGTGCCATCTGGAGGCCAGTGTGGGGCACGCCATTTGATGAAATTATTAAGGAAGCGCTTCCAAAACCAATTGTTTATATATCTGTATAATAACCTTCTTAAGGATTTTTGAACAGGCAACTTTAGGCATGTGATCCCGGCGCCCTGGATGTGGAGGCTGAGGAGCAGAGTGCAAAGCGTTCCTTGGCTACATAGAGCGAGGCTCCATGTTTTAAAACAATAGAGAAAACGATGATAAGTGAGGCTCTGACAGCCAAACATCAGCCACATTAATAGTTTTTCTTTAAAAAAAAAAATTTACTCACAACTGTCTGTAGTTTCAGTTCCAGGCAAACACCAAGGCAAATAATTAAATAAATAAAAATGTTTATTAAAAAAAAAAGAATAATTCAGCCCTGATCATTTAACCCTTGGTTGAACCCCCAATTCCTCTGTTCATCCCACTTCTCAGGTGGTGCAGATATTTGGGATTCTCTGCCTCCTCCACTTAGTCTAGTTCTTGAGAGTCCATCCATTTGAAGGGCTGAATACACATGACCTCACTGGTCTCTAGGCAAAGTTACAGACCCTGGAGCAAGCAGGTATTTTCTGAATGCATTGGTGCAGAAGTCTGCTGGGGTACATGGACATGGCCTCCTCTGTTCCCACCAATATGGATGCAGAGGACCCAGAGGGATGGCCTGTGAAGAGTATTGATTACTGTAAGGTGGGGCACACCCCCATATGTAATACACCCACACCCTACACATGCACACACACCAAACCCCCACATGTACACACATATACACACTCACTCCACACTGCACCCCAGTCCTCCAATGGATAGGACACATGCTGTTCAAAATCCTAAATGATCAGAGTGTTTGACATGTTTTGCTGCAGCAAGCCGGGCTCAGTGGTGGAGAATGTGGACTTTGAGGCCAGCATTCTGGTGACATTTACCTTGGTGGCTTGGCAGATAGTTTCACCATCAGCATGACCAGACAGTCCTTCATGTGATTTGGCTAACGGAGGATCTGAAGGGAGGATCTGAAGGCTACCATAAATGTCTCCTGGAGGTGTGACTGATGTCCACAGTGAACATGACTTTCAGTACTCCAGGGAGGCATAGAATCACAGAGTGAATTTATGAACAAATCTGAGGTCCTCATAAAGAAGAGATAGATGTCAGGGACCAGAGAGAGACACACAGTTTAGGGACCTAGAATACAGTTTAGGGCAAAAGTCTTTACCTGTTTTCTTGTGTGTCGGGAGCTATGGTGGCGATCCTACCTTGGAGTCTAGAAAGAAGACATGAGGGCCACACCTGGCATCTGGAAGAAAGAAACCAGAGAGGCTTCAAGAGCTTCATGTTCCTGGACAAAAGGACAATGGTCACTTGGCCTGCTGGGCCGGAGAGAAGATGTGGCTGGGTCTCATGGGGGAAGGAGGATCATGAGTTCATGCCCAGCCTGGACAACTCAGTGAGAGGAGACCCTGCAGCCAAGTGAGAGGCTAGAGCACATGCTATGCAGACAGGAGGACCCTGCAGAGTGTGAGCCCCGTCACTCATGTGAACAATGGGCACAGAGGCAGCATCTGTCACCCCAGCCTAGACAAACCATTGAGAGAGGCAACCCTGCAGATAAAAGCTGTGCAAGCCCCACAAGGACAACCCCACTTCAGTCTCCAGAATCCATGGTGGAGAAAGAGCTCAGTCCTAAAAGCTGGTCTTTGGCCTCTAGGCCCATGTAGTGACACTTGTGTGCTCTACTATACACACAGAAACACCAAAAATAATCAAAGCATTTAAAAAAAAACCTTAAAATTGTTTAGTCTGGGAAAAAGGTAAAGAAATATTAAGAAAGATATCCAACGCTGACCTCTGACCTGCACATGAACACACATATGTGCACACAAGAGTATGTACTTATTTTGCATACACAAAATCTAGAAGATGAAAGAGAGCTGGGATACAGCTCAGTACTACAGCCACTGTCTAGACTCTCCCAGTGAGGGGTTGGGGGTATGCCTCAGTGTTGTGCGAGGTTTCTGACCCTGTATGAACCAGAGGTCCGACCTGCCTGCGGCCGCTTTTCCCCCCCAAAATGACTCAGACTCTTATATTAACCTCATCCTGTTTGACCTCTGTCTCAGACACATTGCTAGCTAGCTCTTATCTAGACATCACCAATCTTACCTGTTTTTGCACAAAAAAATGTCCTAATTACCCCTTAGATTACTCAAAATAGCTGCCTAACAGCTCACCAACCCCGATATTTTATGAGAGCTAACTTTTACAAGCTATAGAAAAAGATTTTCCTATCTTTTTCCTGTCTCAGCTCTAAACCTTCTTTCCCAGCTTGTTGATCTTAACCCTGTGTCTTTCCATATCTCAGCTCTAAACCTCTTCCAGCTCTCTGTTCTTAAGAGTTTTCCTATTTCTTTTCATATCTCAACTCTAAATTTCCCTTCTGGCTTTCTGTGCTTCTGTTTCTAGCCACACGACCAGATCCTCTCTGGAACCTCCACATTTCAAATCTCAGTGCTCATCTGCAACTCTTCCTTCTCCTTTCCGGGAACTCCAAACCTGGAAGCTACATTTATCCCTCCAGTCGCTTGTTCTCAGGCTTCCTAAAAATCCTAATCCAGTTTTCTCTCTGCAAAAAGTGGCTGCCATAGATAGGATAATAAAAGTTTACGTTTTGTTTCCTCTGTTAAAACTTTCTCAGGTAAAAAATTAGGCTATAGAGTAAAGACGAGTTTGAGAGCAGGCCGGAACTCACGCAGATGAAGTTCATCAGGTTTTTAAATGCCTCACAAAGGCACTTTCACAGTATACTAGATCCCTGAGTGCATGATCCTGTTTTTTACCTTGACATCAGAGCTAAAACTTAGACCTTGAGAGGGGACCTCAGGCAGACTCCACAGGCAAAAGTTGGCTTTTAAGGTATATCACAAGAAAGATAAAAGAAATACACCAAAAATACCTCCTGCTGACAAAAGCTGTCTGGCCAGCTACTATCTTGCTCTTGCCTAGCCTCACAGAGGCGGTTCAGGCCTTGTCCAGGACACCATCAAGGGAATGCTGGTCTAAGTGAGAGTCCCCCAGCACCACGTGGCAAGGAGACGTTACACAGAGATCACTCCCAGCTGATCTCCTAAGGCCTGCCTGTGGGCGATTGACTCTGCCGAGGCTTCCCTAAGCTGACCACTCTCATTGCAAAGAGAGAGCCTTGAGTAGTTTTAATGGTATCAGGGCGGCCCATCTCCTAGTGGACACTGGGAGCCACATACTGGGTCCTGCAGGGGCTTTGGGGTCTCACCTCTCTTTCTTTCTAGCCTCTCCAATGTCAGGGTGAGAAGCAAACAATTACAGTCTCATCAGACGCTGCCACCTAACTATGTTTTCAGAGATATCCCTATCACTCACTCATTTTTGGTCATGCCAACCTGCCCCATCCCTCTAATAGAAAAGAGATTTTTTAACTTTTAGTCACATTTTGCCTGAATCCAGACTCCACCAGCTGCTCTGGCTGCCTCTACTCACCTTCCTATCTGCTTACACCTGTCAGTTCTAGCCTTCCAGCCTCCCAGGTGGACCACACGTGCCTGTGGCTCACCTGGGTCCCTTACATGTTTCTGTCTGACTCCGCCCTCCTTCTCCTGTCTATCTTCTGATTTCTCCACCTACTTCTAGGGCACCTGACACAGGCCAAAGCAGTTCCTTTATTTACAGCATAGAGACGAACATTCCCACCACAGCTGAGCACCGGCTAGAACCTTCTGTTGAAAGGGCTGGGGCTTGCTTTGTGGAGGAGTTCCCCAAGTAGCATGCTAGAAGCCCTGGGGGTCAATTCCTAGCACTTCAACAACAAACATAAATAGAGATTATCTGAGGATCAATTTTACCAGCCCATACAACCTAGAATCACTCAGGCAGAATCTCAGTAAGGGACTCTGCATTAGGTTGGTCTTGGAAGCATTGTCTCAATTCACAGATATGGGAAGACCCAGCCCACTATGGGCAACACTATTCTCTGGGCGTGGGTTCCTGAACTGTGTAAGTCAAACTGAGCACAAGCAAACAAAGAAGGAAGCCCTAGACCACTCTGCCAGGAGCCTGCTTCAAATGCAGCCAGGGGGGCCACTGGTCATGGTGTTCCCCTGATCCTCAGCCGCCGACAAGGCCATGTCTCATCTGCCAACAGCCTGGACACTGGAAATCGGGCACCCAGGTGGGTTCGGCCTCTATGCCACACTACAGAGGTCCAGCCTCACCAACATTGGTATCTGAGACTCTTCCGACCTTCAAACTCCTCAGCCTAGACTTGGAGACTCCCAGTGTTTCTAGGGTGACACTGCAGGTAGCAGGTAAATCCATTGACTTTCTATTGGACAGAGGAGCTACCTATTCTGTTTTAACATCTGACTCGGGTCCCTCAGTTCCCTTACCAACTTTGTCCATTGGAGTGGTTGGGACCCTTCCTTCCTTCCATCTTTTTAAAATATTTATTATTTCATGTGTATTGGTGTTTTGCCTTCATGTGTGTTATATCTCTGTGAGGGCATTGGATGCCCTGAGACTGCAGTTACAGACAGTTGTGAGCTGCCATGTGGATGCTGGGAACTGAACCCAGGTCCTCTGGAAGAAGCAGCCAGTGTCCCTAACCACAGAGCCATCTCTCCAGCCCCCCTTTTGTCATGATATTCACAGTCACTTTGGGGCACACTCACCTCGGCCCCCCACCCTCTCCTAATTCCTACTTTCTTCTCCCCTTAGCCTACCTCAGGCTGTCCTGTCCCAACCTCCTCTTGGCCAATATTTGGGTGTTCAACTCAGCCTGGGGTCTAAGATCCTCACCTCTGACAGGGTCCAGGCCCTGAGGGATTTACAGCCCCAGATCACTGTAAACAGATTCTCTCATTTTTTGGCCTGATGGAATTCTTCCATTACTGGATTCCTAACATTGCCGTCATGGCCACGCCCTTATTCCAGTCAGCCAGAGAGACTCCCAGGGGAGCCTTACCCACCAGGCCACTGCCCACCACTTCTTTACTGTGCAAAGTCCACTATAGGGGGCTTCTTCACAAAAGGCCAAATTAATCAGCTTGATTAGAATGCTCCAGATAGCCAAAGGTCAACAAGCTAACATCTATACTCACTTTAAATATGCCTTTTAAATGCCCCACACCCATTCTGTCCTTTGGAGGGAAAGAAGCTTCCTCACTACCAGGGGGACCCCCACGATTAACAGACCCATCCTGGAGGCCCTGCAGAAGTAGCCATAATTCACTGCCAGCGACGCCAGTCCTCTAAGAACCCAGTGGCCTTAGGCAATGCCAGGGATGACTCAGTAGCCAGAGGACTGGCGGCCAGCTACTCTATCAGCCCTGTTATCAACCAGAGAAGAGAGATGAACTTCTGAAAAAGAGGGCCACACAGACAAAGGATGGATGCTTCTACTCCAATAACTACCACATCATTCCTCAGGACCAGGATCTGTCCATCATTCTAGACATCCACCAGACCTTACACATGGGCCCCAAGGCTTTGTTCTATTTTTAGGGCCCCTATTTGAACCCATCCATCTTCCAGCTGGTATTTACAGGCTAATTCCTCCTGCCATACTTGTGCCAAGGCTAACCCGTAGGGGACCTTCCAGATATATCAGCCTCTGCACCAAAATTCAAGAATACCACTAACCAGGGGTGAATTGGCAGGTTGATTTCACTCACTGCTCACCCATAAAAACCTCTGTTACCTCTTAATTGTTGTTGACACCTTTGCAGGATGGATAGAAGCCTTTCCCATCTCCAGGAAAACAGCAGATGTGGTGGTTCAATTGCTCCTGGACCACATCACCCCTGGGTTTGGCCAGCCAAAGACCATACAAAGGGACAAAGGGCCAGCCTTCACTCCTAGGGCCATAGAGCTCATGCCAGACGCTCTCAGCATCTCCTGGAAGCTCCATTCCCTATCGCCCACAATCCTCAGAAAAGGATGAGAAGACCAATGGACTCCCCAGCACCAGCTCACCAAGCTCTCCAGTGAACTCAGGTCAGGGAGCCCTTGGTCCTCCCTTCTCCCCATTGCCCTTACCCACCTCGGGGCCACCCCACGCTCTCCCACGGGCCTGAGCTCTTTTGAGTTCCTTTACAAAGGGCTCTACCTCCTCAATCACCAACTCCTGCCCAGACTCTCCCTTCTGGGGTCCCTTCTTCGTTCACATGCCGACAGCTCTGTCTCTGCCCCTACACCAAGGGACCAAACTGACCCCACCTTCCCCTTCTCCCTACACCAAGGAATCAAACTGACCCCACCTTCCCCTTCTCCCTACACCAAGGGACCAAACTGACCCCACCTTCCCCTTCTCTCTACACTAAGAGACCAAACTGACCCCACCTTCCCCTTCTCTCTACACCAAGGGACCAAACTGACCCCACCTTTCCCTTCTCTCTACACTAAGGGACCAAACTGACCCCACCTTCCCCTTCTCTCTACACCAAGGGACCAAACTGACCCCACCTTCCCCTTCTCTCTACACCAAGGAACCAAACTGACCCCACCTTCCCCTTCTCTCTACACTAAGAGACCAAACTGACCCCACCTT
>PVIH01015886.1:0-47752 GCA_004025045.1 Sigmodon hispidus
CACACACACACACACACACACACACACACACACACACACACACACACGCACACACGCATGCACACATACACACGACATCACACACACATACACACATACACCCCACACATCACACAGACACACACGCACACACGCGTGCACACATGTGTGCACACACACACACCATCCTTTTGCAATGGACACCTTGAGGAGCAGGCAAATAGGTGGGGCAGGGAGTGTTTTTAGGACATTTATTTGGGAGTGAGTGACTGGTGAAGAGAAAACATGTTCACTGGCTGGCCTGGAAGTTACCCAGGTCCTGATGTAGAAAGCTGAAGCAGTTAGACTCCCTAATCAATCCAGGGATGGAAGTGAGGCATGGTTTTCAGGAGGCCGGAGGTGCAGCGCCCAGGATTATGGGAGGTGCCATACTGGTGGGCGCTGGCCTTGCCCCTGAACTCCACCGCGGGCAGCCTCCGGACCCCTGGCGCTGCTGCAGACAAATGGAAATCCAAAGGAAGGGTCCAGGCCACCCAGGGCTTCCAGACAGGAAACTACTCCCACTCCAGGCCCAGCTGTTTTATCCAAGAGGATAAATGAGGGGAAGGACCATTCACACAAGCTAGGCCTGGGATGAGAAGATGGGGTGAAGGGAGAAAGGGGAGTGGAGCATGGGGACACCCCAAGCCAAAGCCTCTGTGGAGTCCTCTGTTGCTGTGGGTCCTAAGCAAGGGTAGCTCTCTCTACTTCAAGGGAAACTGGCTGTCTGGGAACTGGTGGGAATGAGTTTGAAAGCATTAGCTGACAGATGGGGGCAGTAGAAGCCATAGGGGTCATGTCAGTGGAGTAATGAGCTAGGAGGGTTTGCTCAAAGGATTCCAGTTAACCCTGACTCTGCAAAGCCCAGCTTGCGTTGACCGACTTACCAATCCACTATCGCTCCTGCCCTGGTAACCTCCATCTTCTACTTCATCTGCATCCTCGGTTCCATCTATTTCACTCCATGCACCCACAGGTGTCCTGTATCCCTCCAGTGTTGCCAGGGCTACCCCAGATACTGGGGAGACGGTGGGAGACTAAAAAGAAGGGCTTCCCAGCAGCTTGGGTGGCTTCCCTGTGACAGAGCCATTTTTCAGATCTCTGACCTGACAGCATTCTGACCTAACCCTAACCCTAACTCAGTTTCACCAGGCCTAAGCTTGATGTCCCATTCCAGCTAAGTCTTAGGTTCTAGTCTCCACTAGTCCTGCTCTGGCTTTGAAGTCCCCTCCATCCTTGCCCCTAGTCCTAATTTGTTCTAGGCTACAGAGTTATTAGAAAAACAGCTGTGGCTGAGGCTTCCAGCCAGTCAGCTCCTTTACCCAAGAGCAGTTGGAACCAAACAATTAGACTGAGGCTTCACAAGGCTCCCCAAAGTGGTGTCCAGGTTGCCCTCTAGTGTTCACTGAACAAATTACAGTCCTCTGTGCACAAAGGGACAGCGCTCTATCATGGAGACATGATGGGATCTGCTGTGTGAGGGGTCCCAGAGCTTTGCTGGTCTTCTCCTAATGCCATTCCAGTGTAATGAGGCTCATCTGTTTACAGAAATAGCTCAGTACCAGATCTCATTATAGATGGTTGTGAGCCACCATGTGGTTGCTGGGAATTGAACTCAGGACCTCTGGAAGAACAGTCAGTGCTCTTAATCTCTGAGCCATCTCTCCAGCCCCCAGAAATATCTCAGAACCCTCTTCAAAACAGCCCTTCTACTGAACTCTTGGGTCTGTGGTCCATTCTAAATAGATGTTTGAAAGTTTTGAGTATGGGTGTTTTGCCTCCATGTATATGGGAGCACCACATGCATGCCTGGTGTCTCAGGGGGTCAGAAGCAGCATCAGATCCCCGGGACTGGAGTTATAGGTGGTTGTTAGCCACCGTGTGGATTCTGGGAATCAAACCCTGATTTCCCTCAACTCCTACTTTCCACTCGGCTCATCTGCCCCACAGCTAGAAAGGAGGGATGGTGAGCAGGTAGCTGGGCCCCAGCATCCCTGAATGTCCGAGTCAGGCTACCCTAAACAATACAGGGGGTGACCCTGAGGAGAGGGGAAGAGAGGGGTTGCTCCCCAACTATAACAGATAGCTGTGAGGTGTGAAGGCATGGTCCTTACACAGGCAGGCAGGCAGGCCAGGAAGCCAGCTCTGTGACTGGAGACAGGGTAATGGGAAGAGGTAATCTCCAGAACTAAGTTCTCCTCCAAGGCCGGCTGAGAAAACTCCTGTGCTAGGTGGCTGGAAAGACCTCCTAGTAGCTCATGGCACATGCCACTCTGTCACAAGCAGAGCACAAAGCACTTTTGTAGCCACCAGGCCAAGAAAGCCTACCTTGTCTCTCCTACACCCTACTGCTCCATACCAGCAGGATGTAACGGGGCGGGGGGGGGGGGCAAAGAAAAATGAAGGGTGACCATCAGATTAAATTATAATCACTTTCAGACCAGACAACACAGGTCAGGACAATGGGACTCCCTAGTAAGAAATGCTGTTTCACTGACTAAGACCTGAGCAGGTGACTAGCATCTACCAGATAGTCATGGACCATCAGACTTGAATCTCTGTTTCCATTAGAACCCCATGTGAAATATCATCTGCCGACCCCCATGTTACAGTACATCCTGGCATGGCTTCCATATGCCTCCATGTGGGAGACATAATATGCACAGCCCCCCAACTCACAGTGTTCCTAAGTGGCAAAGTCTGTGGCTTTCTTCCACCCTCTCATGAGTTCTGTTCACAGTCGTGTTTCTCACGTTTTTTTGACTATCTCACCACAGCAGTTCCTCCCAACACTCTCCACACTTGTCCGGCTCCATCCCAACCTAGCTGCCGACAGCTAGTCCCGGGAACAGATGCCCAACGCTTCTCTAAGGCCCACAGACTAATCACCTGTGTTCCCCAGTACGGCGTTCTGTTGGCCATAAGCGGAAGAACTGCGCCGGAGTGGACTTCCCGGCATTCCTTGGAGTGACACCTCAAGGGTAGAATGAGGCAGACCTCCCCCAGCACTCACTTTTAAAGCCAAGGGCACTGCTCTTGGGTCATCCTTGTCATTGCTGAGTTGCACAGTGGCCCTCAGTGCCAGCCGTATGGATCTCCTCCACCCCAGCACTGTCCTCATCTGCCTTGTCCACTTAGCTTTCCTGTGCCTGTTCTCTGGGCTGTTCTTCCCAGGCCCTTGTGTTTAGGTTTCTAAAACTAAACTTTGTCAGCAGCATTTTAAGAACTCTAAACAGATCACGGCTTCTGTTTTTATGCTCATAAACTCTCGGAACTCTTTTTTGGCAAGAGGTACTTACCTTATGTGGGCCTGGGTTAGTGTCCCTGCACTGGTCTGTTTAGATCCCCGTGCGTTCGGCCCTCAGTCTGAAGGATGCACTTGCCGTCCATGGGTCCAGCTGCACCTGCTCCCTGCCCTCCTCTCCTCCATCACAGACAAGGACCATGGAAGCACCACAGAGCTCGGCATGCTGGTGCACATCTCTCCCCAGCAGCAGTGTCTGGAAAGCCCTCTGTGTGCTGTTCTCACAGACAAGTACCCCCACATCCGCCCCCCTCGTTCTGGTGGCAGCTTCAGCAAGTCAGCCTCCTCCCAAGTCTTCCTTCCACACTCTAATACACACACACATTCAACTTACACTTATACACTGATATTATTCCACCACCCATACACACATTTGCCTATGCTACACTATCCAAGACATACACACATGCAATTAAGCAAATGCACACACTCGTGCTGTCCCTCACACATATATTTCACACTTACATACTGACTCTGTCCTCCACACATACACACTCAATCACATATGTGTTCACTAATAGTAGCCACGCTCACATACCTCCACACTATGCCGCATGCATGTAATCACACTTACATACTTACATACATACAGCCAGACACTTCCACACCAACCTACACACATATAGTCATATACTTCCATACTATGTCTCACACACTTCTATGTCATCCCCCACACATATACACTTCCACACTATCACACACTCATACAGTTACACGTTTCTGTGCTATCCTATACATGTTCTCACAAGTCTGTGCTATCTAATATATATATATACTCACACATCTGCACACTCACACCTCCATACTGTCCCCCACACATACACTCACACTATTCCAAAATGCCCTTCACACATTTTCATACACTTCAAAATACACTATTCTATCCACATATATTCTCTCACACTTGTCCACTATTCCTTGCACATATACCCTCAGCAGAGTGTCACAGTCACACATTTAACCCATACACAGTTAGCGATGTCACCATTTCCTTTCTTCACTGTCCCATGTGTGCACTCACGTTCTTACACACCTGTACCATCCTCTTCCCCATACTCACATGCTTCTACACTATTCCACATACACACTCCCATACTGTCCCACATATACATATTCACACATCCTTCTAACACAGTCACATACACTTCCTTGCTATTTCTATACACTGCCTTCCACACTCACCCACACTCTCATTTATTTCCACACTATCATCACGGTACTCACATCACCTCATGTGTACATGTTCACACACACTGTCACACATATACTCTCATATTTCCACACTGTCCTCTACACTCACTCACACATACTTCCATATTTTCATCTTGATGACCTTTGTCGGCACTTTAATTTTTGCCATGTCCTCACTCTGTTTCCTTGGGACACCTCCCTTTATCCATCCATCAGTCATGGTCCCCGTGATGGCCGAGGGAGTTCAAAGCTAGTCAGGCCACTAGCAGTCACCTGGACAGCTCTTTCCGGGGTCCAGAAGGAGCAAGATGCTCAGCTGAGATCAGAGCATCATATGTATATCAGAGCAAAAGAAACCCTAGGGCTCAGAAGTACACAGGGTCTGGGGCCATCTCGCCTTCCCCTAGCCCTCACTCCTGGCATATACATGAGAGCAGCTGCCGCGGGTCAGTCATGGACACTGCCAGCTTCATCTGTGTGCCATTGCTCATCTCCACTGTAGTCCATCTTCTCCCGGGCGGCCACTCAAGGGCTTCTGAGAACAATTTCAGGATTTATTGTTGTCCTGCATGGTGTCACCTTCCTCACTGTGCGTTCTATGACTTATATAATTGATATTTACTTCAAGTTTCTACATTTTTGCTCATACAGGTCAATAATAAGCATCAGGGAGGGAGGGGAGAACAGGCCTGTGTGTGTGCTTTATAGTATGTGCCCACATATCTGGCAAGATGCTTGCTATACTTCTAGAATTCCATAACAAATGTTCAACAAATGTATTAGCAGATTTAACAGTGAAAGTAATTATAGGTTGCTCACTTTCAAGCCATGGGGGGGAAATGGGACTGTCATAGTTGTATGTAGGTTCTGAAATACCAAAAGGATTAGAAGAAATGTGGAAGGGGGGATGTCTGACGGGCCACTGTATGAGAGGAGAGGATGATGGATAGACGCCGTAGAGGAGTGAGGCTGAGATGAGGGATCAAAACTTACCAGGCTGCATCTGGTTCCTTTTACAGCTAGGACGGGCTCACGTCAGGGTGGGGGGGAGAAGGATGCTCGTGTGAGCTAGGTGCTCTGGCACCTAGAGGAGCCCACAGCATGCCTTGCTCTAGGGGGTCCTCAGTACCAGTCTTTATGTCTTTCTGTCTCTCCTTGTCTCTTCCAGAGCCAAAGGATGAAGTGGAAGTTTCAGATGATGGTGAGTGAGGCCAGCTGTCTTCGGGACTGGCTCTTGGGATGGAGGGGAGGAAAAGGGGACCCTGCGGGCTCACACTCACCCTGACCTGTGCCCTGCAGATGAAAAGGAGCCTGAAGTTGATTATCGGACAGTGACTGTCAACACTGAACAGAAAGTATCTGATGTATATGATGTTGAAGAACGACTAGGGTCGTAAGTGGAGTATATAAAACTGCCTCTGGGCCCCAGGGGGGAGGCAGGGAGAGACTCACAAGCACATCCCTCACCGTGGGCCTTCTATGGAGCTATTCCTGTGGTTCTCTATGGGCTCAGCTCTGTAGGAGCCCTAGGCCAGGCTTTCTGTCCCTCTGCTCATAGCACAGCACTCAAACAGAAGGTCTAGATCTGAATCAATTCTCTGTAGCATCTCTTGCATTGGGTCTAAGTAGATAGGCCTGGGGAACACCTACTTGGCAGCAGTGCCAGCTTTGGGGTTGCACTAGCATGCCCAGTGAGCCTCAGGTTCTGGACCAGCTTGCCCTGTACTGCCATTGACTGGTCCTCCCTCCCTAGCACATAAGAGACACCAGTGCTTGGACACCAACAAGCTATCCATCTTTCCTCAATTCTCAGCCTCTGAAGAAATATAAGAGAAAGAAAGTGAAGGGTGGGGTGCTCCCGGGGTCATGGAGCTTAGCCAGTAGAGTGTTTGCCTAACAGGCACAGGACCAGATGTGATGCTGAACATCCCATCCATCACTCAGAAGGTGAGGGCAGGAGGATCAGAAGTTCTAAGTCAAGGGTGTCATTAGGCACATAGTGAATTGGAGGATACTCTGGCCTATTATTTTTTTTAAAAAAGAGAAAAAAAGACCATGTGGCACAGCTTTTACTTTTGGTACTATGGGAGAACCAAAGGAACAATGCAGGGCTCTTATCAGCTCTGGGAAGGAAGACATCCTGTTGGGATAAGAAAAGCTTCCTGCTCCCAGCAAGGGAAGCCAGTCCACCCTCCACTGCCAGAGCATCTGGCTGGAGTGGAATGGAAGGAGGGCAGCCATTCAGTAGCTCTTCTGTATTTGAGGACCTCAGCCCATCTTCAGGGGCCCCTTACAGGGAAGGGGAGAAGACAACTCTTAAGATTAAGGAGGATGCTCTTCATTAGTCAAGAGCATTTTGTGTGTGTGAGCCATATACCTAGGTTACAACTAAATAGCCATGGACGATACATAAGTGATCAGGTGTGTGGTTGTATTCCAATAAGTCTCTCCTATAAAAAGAGTGAGGCCAGATCTGTTTACCACCCCCAGCTTCGTAAGGAACTCAGATCAACTTGGCTTTCCCCCTTTTCTTTCATTTACAGTGGGAAGTTTGGACAAGTCTTCCGACTTGTGGAAAAGAAAACTGGAAAAATCTGGGCGGGGAAGTTTTTCAAGGCCTATTCTGCCAAGGAGAAGGAGAACATCCGGGAGGAGATCAGCATCATGAACTGCCTCCACCACCCCAAGCTGGTCCAGTGTGTGGATGCCTTCGAGGAAAAGGCCAACATCGTCATGGTTCTGGAGATGTGAGTGGTACTATAGTTTCAGAGCCTCTGCCTTCCTGGCTCCCACTGTCCCAGCCCAAACAACTCCCCCACACAGCACGGCATGATGGGCAAGATGCTCACTAGCCCCATGACCAGGGCTGATCAGTGGGAACCAGAATTGGCCCTGACCCACTGAGCAGCAGCCTCGGGACCCCTCCGACATTTGTCTTCTTGTCTGATTGTGAAAGAGTTCAGTTGTCACAGGTTCTTTGCTTCCATGGGGGAATTCTCACCTGAAGGCAGTGTAAGGCGGGAAAGGAAGGAACAAGGGAGCTTCCTGCCTTTCTTGCAAAAGAGAAGGGAGCCCAGATTTGGGAGCTCAGAACTCTGGAGTGGAGCCCTCTCTCCAGCCCTTCACTGCTTTTTACTGACCCCCATTCCTCCCTGTTGAACTAGTTTGATTTCTCACTCACCAGAGTAGTGCTTTCTCTCTGCTGGGTTACACAGAGGCCAGGGGAAGAGCAGATAGCCTGCAGTAATGGCCTTCCCAGAATCCATTGTGCCCTCTATACCCCAGATGTCCACCTCCCTCATATGTGCACACATACATCATTAAGCCGGGTGAACTTCACAAGCACCCGCATTTTTCATGAATTTTGTTTGCTAAACCTTATTTTTTTAAATATATACAATCACAGTAAAAATTTAAGGAAATACACAGTGCAGTCTTATACCCATCCGTTAACTTACCTTCTGTACCACTGGAGGTAAAGTTTTATTGGGTTTTATTGTATTCTTCCAAAGTTCTTTATGAAAATGCAAACATAATACAACATGTACATTTTCACTGCCCTGTCTTTTATCACAATGTATAATTTGAACTTACCATCCTGCACCAGGAAGTTTTCAGTAAACTGCTACCCTGTGTCCTTCAAGCTTGGAAGGACCTCACTGCAAATGCACACATCACAGTGCATGCCTTTGAACCAAATGCTTTTGATAAGAGACTTCAGGAGGTTTCTGGGCTTTTTTTTTTTTTTTTTTTTTTTTTTTTTTTTTTTTTTTTTTTTTTTTTTTTTTTTTTTTTTTTTTTTTTTGCAGACTTTGCTTGCAGCCTCGAGCACATGTGTTTTCATTGACACCTGTGCATACCCATAGCTTGCATCCCGGAAGTGAAGCAGCACGGGTTGGGGGGTGGGGGGATGGGGGTGGGGGATGTATGGTGACTTGAGGGTTTTCAAGGTACTTTAGAACTGCACTGAGAATCTTGAGCTTTGGAAATCAGTTCTTTATAGAAAATGAGCTGTCCACTCTGGCAGGCCATGTTCTTCCCCAGAAAGGACCGGATCTGAGAATGAAATGAGCTCCGTTCAAAAAGTGCTCTTAGGACAGAAAAAAAAAAAAAAAAGTTAAAAGTGCAGATGTGAGTCAGGTAACTCTTACTCAGATCCCAGCCCATGTCTCATGATTTGACCTTGAATAAGTTACTTATCTCTGCCCATCCTTAGTTTTATTATTTGTAGAAGGACCTGCTGACCCTTCACGAATGCTGTGGGAGTAAGTGGAGCAGCACCTGTGAGTGAGTGAGTGAGACTCAGTGCTCAGCTATGGGCAGCTAGTAGAAGAAAAATAAGTTGACTTTTTTCCGTATTCTGGTCTGTTTCCCACTTAAAAGTAGCCTGCGAGCATTTTAACATCTAAGCAGAAGCTGTGGGACAGCTTCTTTCTAATATTCAGGAAGCCTTCCTTCAAGCTCTGTTACTATTGAAATGTGGTTTTTAATTGCTAGGTACTACCAGCCAAAGGGTATTTAGATTAAATACTCTTAAGGTTCCCGATTTGGATATGAACTTCTCCTTTCTATAGAATCATAAAAGACTCAGAGCATTTCCATTAGTAACTTACGGTCAACTTTACTGCTACCCCATCTTAGAAATATTGAGTCCCTGTCTATGACCCTGTCACAGCAATCAATACTTTCTTAGTTGAGATTTCACATTTGCTTTTGAATGATTTGCTTAGCCCAAGCAGTGTGGGCATGTGAGGACGTGGAAAAATGCTTTATCTTTAGAAGTTAAACCTTGAGCAAGGTTTTTTTGGGGGGAGGGGGCAGGCAGCAGTACCAGTGGGCAGAATACCATACTTAGCTTGGAATTGGGACTTGGCAAGCTGGGTGGAAAAAGCAGAGAAATGTAAGGAGGTTTCAGCTGGTCTGGCTTTCATCCCTGCACCCCACTCCTCCCCCACGAACAGAAAGTCTCACAGGCACAGATGCCAGATTAGCCTCTATTGAGGGTTAGGAGCTTTTCCTGCAATAAGGACTCAACCAGGGCTCATACATCACCTGTTCACCCCTTCTAACCTAGTCCTACACGTGGCCACAAACAGTGGAAAGGTTGATGATCTGCAGGGCAATTTTATGTTTTGTTTGATGGAGAAATTAAATGAAATATTCCAGAGTCCCTGTGTCAGCTATGTGGGAAATAAGGAGAAGCATTTCCACAGCTTGTCTGACTTTGTTTCTGGATAAACTCCAGTTGTACAGCACTAAGAGCCTTCCGGCTGCTGGCCTGGGTCTGGGCTTGACTTTTCAGAAGTGCTTGCGACTGGCAGAGTGGTGGAGGGACTCTGAGTCCTGAAGAGGATATGATGTTTCAGCTGGGTCCCTGAGGGCTGATGTCATCTTTGTCCTACTGTTAGCAAGGTTTATAAAAGAGCATCATCCAGCTGGCTGCCAAGATACATGGAGTAGAGACTGGGTACCAAGTCCCTGAATAGCATTGTCCTCTCTGACTGCGAGGGAAGGCTTGCCCAGACCTAGAGCTCTGGAGATAAATTTGGTCCTTTGGGGTGGGTAGTATTGGTGATATTAAGTGTCCATTCATTTATTCATTCATATCAGTTTATTAAGAACACATTTTATCTGGCCCCATTCTGGCCCATGTCTGTGGGTAGCAGACTTTAGCAAACCAGTATCTTCTTCCTGCAGTCCTGGTCATTTGGAAGAGAAATATACAGACCTATGAAACTTGATGTTTAACACCTTCTATACCAGGGATGACCAAAGAAATGCTTTTAAAATATGTTAGATATAGTTGAATAGGTTTGAACTTATGTGAACTAATACTGAATAAGTCATCTACCTCTAGAAATGCATGAGCATCATAGCTCAGATGTCTCTTTCTATTGCTTAGAACCCCACCCCCCACTGCCTCGGGATGTTGAACTACTAGCCACTTTATCAGAACATTTTTAAACTTGGAGGCAGATATTTAGGGGGCACCTTGTCTGTGATAGATGCTGGCAGCTGCAGGCGAAAGCCTAGAGATGAGCCAGGCTTCATGCAGCTGTGATGACCAGCAACTGTGACAAGACAGGATTGATAGAAAAAGCACAGACAAGCTATGGAGACCCTCAGAAGGAAGGACCATTTGTGTAGGAACAGGGAAGGATCTTTTCAGAAGCCATAGCAGAGTAAGCTGGGATGTCCCAAGCATGTCTGGTCATTCAAGTGACCCAGGGACTTCTAAAATATGAAGCCTCAGATTCTTCATAAGACTTTACAAAGTCAAATCTCTGAAGGGGGATGTTGACAGTCTATATTTTTAAATATATAATTTTTAAATGATATATTTATTTTATATGCATCAGTGTTTTGCATGAATGTGTGTGTGAAAAGGTGTTGGATCCCCTGGAGCTGTAGTTACCAACAGTTGTGAGCTGTTCTGTGGGTACTGGGAATTGAACCCAGGTCCTTTGGAAGAGAAACCACTGCTTTTAACCCATAAGCCATCTCTTCAGCCCCAAGAATCTGTATTTTCAACATAAACCTAAATGATTCTTTAAAATGAAAAAGATGGGGCTGGAGAGATGGCTCAGCGGTTAAGAGCACCGTCTGCTCTTCCAGAGGACCCGGGTTCGATTCCCAGCACCCACATGGCAGCTAACAACTGTCTGTAGTTCCAGTTCCAGGCAAACACCAAGGCAAATAAATAAATAAATAAAGTTTAAAAAAAAAAAAAAAAAGATATTTAACATGTTGGTACCCTTCTGAGTGGGTACTTTGTCTATAGCATTAACTCAGTCCATTTTTGGAACAAACCTGCAAGGTAATGATGTTTTTGTCTCTATCTTACAGATGGAGAAACTGAGGCTGTAGCCTAACAGTAGAGTTTGTCCTAGAACAGTGGTTCTCAACCTTCCTGTGCTGGGACCCTTTAATATAGTTCTTCATATTGTGCTGACCCCCAGCCATAAAATTACTTTGTTGCTACTTCATAACTATAATTCTGCTTCTGTGGTGAACCATAATGCAAATATCTGGTATTCAGAATATCTGACATGTGACCCTTCTAAAAGGTCATTTGACTCCCAAAGGGGGTTGCCACCCTCAGGTTCAGAAACACTGTCTTAGATCCTTCCTGGAAATTAGTAGCAATGAAGGCTTCAGGACAAGAGGCGCCACCTGCTGGCTATGCAGAATCTTTCTTCTCGGGTGGTTCTAAAGTGTTTCTTCTAGCTCCTCCTAGTGGCCAGGAATACTCACTGCCCTTTCCAGACTCTCATGCAAGAGTCAGTGACAAGGAACTACCTGGCCCAGAGTCACAGCTAGGAAAACTCCAAGATTTGATTCACACTTAGCACTTTGCATTCGTAATAACTCCTTTTATAAGATGTATCACCACTTGTACTTACAGTAGCAGAATTGAACCAATAGGCACTGTAGAAAACTGAGTTCACTGATACCTGGATGTTACATAGGTTACCATGGGTATAGGCTTTAAACTTTCTGAGCAGTGATCAGGTAAAGAGGGCTTAGAAGTCTGCGATGGGGGAATCAGAGAAGACGGTACACCTCCGATATCAGAGCTGTACACCTCAGACTTCAGGGCTGTGCTTTCACACAGGGCCATATACTGGCCACCAGAAGTTAGCAGCGAATGACCAGATGTGGGTTCTGGATGTGGTGTGAATTACACATGCCTGGGACACAAAGTCAAAACAAGACAAGTTAGGTATGACTGGCGAGAGCAAACTCTCGGAGTCAGCAGATCTAGTCTAGCTACATCTGCAATAGGCTACATCCAACTACTTCCAGAAAATTCACTGAGGATTCTCATTATCAAAGATAGTTATCTTGGGGCTGGAGAGATGGCTCAGTGGTTAAGAGCACCGTCTGCTCTTCCAGAGGACCCGGGTTCGATTCCCAGCACCCACATGGCAGCTAACAACTGTCTGTAGTTCCAGTTCCAGGCAAACACCAAGGCAAATAAATAAATAAATAAATAATAAATAAAGTTTAAAAAAAAAAAGATAGTTATCTGTTCCTGGCTATGCAAATATATTCTTATACTCTATTTAAAAGGTGAATGATTTGAAATGTCAGTTCCCTGTACCTAAAAGGCATAGCTGGTGTCTATGAGAGAAAAGACTACTAGAGATCACCCTTCTAAATAAAGCAATCTTATTATCTTACCTTACCATAAAGATATTTCTGTGTTCATGCCTGGCCTAAGGGCTTCCCATATTTCAGATGCTTCCCTGAGCCCTCCAGGTATACACTCTAGCAGGTGTATGTGTAGAAGGATGAATGGGCCCTGGAAGCTGCAGAAACTTGGCATGCGCACAGACGCCCTAGTCTACCTTGCCATTCTGGTCCCTAGGATCCGATGATTTCACTGCAGTGCCTTTCCTTCCTCCCCCACAGTGTGTCAGGGGGTGAGCTGTTTGAGCGCATCATTGACGAGGACTTCGAGCTGACAGAGCGAGAGTGCATCAAGTACATGAGGCAGATCTCAGAAGGGGTGGAGTACATCCACAAGCAGGGCATCGTGCATCTGGACCTCAAGCCTGAGAACATTATGTGTGTCAACAAGACCGGCACCAAGATCAAGCTCATTGATTTCGGTCTGGCACGAAGACTAGGTAAGGTCCAACTGTTTGTCATGGTGTCAGCGGTTTCATGTATTCTACACACTGCATGTTGGAGATATACAGTGTCAGAGCCAAAGACAGAGACAGAGAGACTTCTCAGGTTCAAATCCAGCTCCTGCCACTTACTGCTCTATCACTCTAAGCCTCAAATTCCTGTTCCATAAGGTGAACTAAACAGTACCTGTCCCCTTAGACTTGTTAGGCTGCTAATGCACAATAGCAATAGTTCTTACACACAGTAAGCACCTTGGAAGTAACTACATATTTGATGATGGTGGGGGGGGGATGATGATGATTCATTTTGGTGATGACGGCTCCTCACATCTGCATTATGTTATGGTTTGCAGAGCACTTTCTCATTAAGAGAGAATGTATAACCAGCCTCGCTTTTTCTTACCTGGAGGACATATTTGAGGAGATAAAGGTTCTCCAAAGTTTTGCTCAGGAGGTTCCAGTGAAGTACTGAGGCTGTCACAGGAACCCGGAACCCAACTCAGTGTGTTCGGGGTCCCTCTGCTATCAGTGCCTTGCCGTTTCACCCCCATTTCTGACATCTTCAGCAGGAAGAAGGTGTGAGGGGTGGCCAGAACCTCCTTCTAGGCACTGAAGTCGTTATGGTCAGAAACTGTGCCTCAGGTACCCCATATCCACTTTGCCTCTGTGGCTCTCTGATGTCTGTCATTGAGTAGCACCTTCCTCCCCTCCTAGACGCTTTTGTTAATACAGAGCCACAGGGCTGGAGTGAGCTTCATTTCACCACTCTGTGAAAAGCAGAAAATAGTTGAACAAGATAATGCTGCCCGGTACACCTCCCAGGACTTCCAGGGTTAGGTTGGTCATCCAGAGGATGGTGAAGGCATAAGGTCCTCATAGGCATGGGCTGATGGTCAGCATAGTGAGGCCAAGCCCTCTCTGATACTGAGCAGATATGCCTCTTTACTCTCTTTGGCCACCGGGATGGATAGGATGACGGCCAGTACATAGGACCTTCCTTTGGACGGTAGCCACCAATAAACAGAACAAATAGGGAAGCGCTGGCCTCAGGAGCTGGCAGTGAGAGCCCAAGGAACACAGTGTTCCAGGTCTTTGAAAGAGGGACACCATGAGTACAGTAGTATCTGAGGAAGAACAGGGAAGCAGTTAGCAGGCAGCAGGAAAGTAGGTGTGAGCTGAAGTCGGGACACAGGCCGTGAGAGCTAGGTCTAATGATGTGGCTCCCACCCCAAAGCTCTACTACCACTGACATCTCCAATCCGGAGATGGATTCTGGCCCACCAGTGGGCATCTCTGCTCCTTTATGGCCAAGATAAACCATTTTGGAGGTCACACTTCTCCAGCCATTGTCCAGGCAGCTGGAGAGAAGAGTTAGAAGGAATTGCAATGACAGCGGATGGGGAGTGTGGGCAACCTCAACCAGAAACCGGACCACTGTGTCAAAGTCATGACCACCATAATGAGCTGAACAAGGAAAACACTTCCCTTCCCTGTACCTCTCTTTTGTCCCAAGGAGCATAGGACCCATCCCAATTTCCTAGCATTAATGAGAATGTTAAGCTATAAAATCCTTTTAAGGACTAAAGATTTATCTGATATAAAGAACAATTCTTTTGAAGCTGATAACAAAGTACATCAGACATAGTGAATGTTAACAGCACAATCTATTTGAGATTATTGAACGTAAGTCACAATCTCTGCCTTGGGGAACTGACTAGCTTGCTAGAAACACAGGCTTATGAAAGGACCACTTAGGGACAGGCCCTTCAATGTCATCTTCTACTACTACCCTGCCAAACTCAGAGCATTAAGGGGAGCATATAGCTTATTGGTTTTCCTGGTGGGTTGGTATATTAACAAGAGACCAGGTGCCTGTGTGTGGAGCACACCTGAAGCCCTTGTCTGTGCCCATTACATGAATGAGGGCTGGGCCTACCCCAAGATAACTCTGTGATATGCTGTTAACTGACCCCTCTCCATTCTGGTTTCAGAGAATGCTGGATCTCTGAAGGTCCTCTTTGGGACCCCAGAGTTTGTGGCTCCTGAAGTGATCAACTATGAACCCATCGGCTACGCCACAGACATGTGGAGCATTGGGGTCATCTGCTACATTCTGTGAGTCCCGAGATTCTTGGTGGGGAGGGGAGACACTCTACAAGAGAGGCCCCAAGTGCCATGTTACAGTGAGGGGAGGGAGAGTAGATCGTTATGGAGACCACACCCTCCAATCAGAAGAGTGATATGTTTCCCATCTCTGCCAGTTCATCCTGTTCCTGGGCTCCCAGTGAGTCAGTGGCCTGCATTACCTTTCTGTAGCCACATATAGTGCTACACATGAAGATCTCCATGCTGGGTGCCTCACTATCCCTAGAGCTGGCAGCCTGAGGGCTTTGGTCAGGCTTATGAGGTAATAGGAAGTCCAGGTGGGCATTTTCATGGTCTTCTGAGGGCTCATACTCACAGGATGGACACCATAGTCCTGGCTCATATCTCACTCCAGTACATGTAGTGATTAATAAGCATTCATCACAAAAAGGCTTATATGAGAACAAACAATAGATGAATACAGGTATTAGTTAGCTGGAGGGAAAGAGGAGAAGCCAATGGTATACAGCAGTGCTTGGCAACCCATAATACACCTCACTGTCTATGGTAATGCCTCAGATTGCAAAATCGGCCTCAGAACTGGGTGACCTGATTTCACACTTATAACAGGAACCAGGTACCCATAGTGTCTGTTACAGTTAGAGTTGGAGTAACTAAGCTTCAGGTCATGGCCATTAGCCTTAGAAGCAGCCCCTGAACTTATGTGGCTGAACAGCCCCTGAACAGTTGTGGGATAATCTCCTAAAGCTATGGCATAGGTACATCTGCTAGAACTATTGTTGTCAGGGTGTAGGGGTGGAGCTCAGTCAGTAGACTGCTTTGCCAGTATGTATGAAGTCCTGGGCTCAGTCCTTGTCACTGCATCAAAACATCCAGATATGGTGACACATATTCACTGGTCCAGCAAGTGAGGGATGGAGACAGCAGAATGAGAAGTCCAAGGTTACCCCTAGCTACATTGACAGCCTGGGCTACAGGAGACCCTGTTTCCAAAATATATACATATGCATGCTGTTATTAAAACAAAAGGGAAAGTAAGTATTTTTCACAGAAAATTTGAAGAGGCTGGAGAGACGGCCCGGTGGTTAGGAACATTTACTATTCTTACAAAGGAATGGGTTCAGTTTCCAGCATCCACATCGGGCAGCTCACAACTCCAATTCCAAGAAATCTAAAGCCCTGTTTTGATAAGAACTCTGATGCATGCTTGCACACATATGGTGCACACAAATTCATCAGGTGCATGTATACACACACATCAATTTTTAATTTTTTTTTTAGTTTAAGGAGTATCTCAGAGAAAGTTCTCTAAGACATTTGTGGTGAAAGATAACTAACTCTTCATGTCCAGTCAATTTAAGAAGCCCTGTTAGAAAGGACTTGGTGTGGCCTAGCTTTTCACATCCTCAGAGTTTTACCGTCACCATGGCCTGTGAGGAGAGCCTCCTTCAGTTAGACCTGTGCCAGAACATTTGCACCACAGAGAGGCACTGCCTCCCCTACCTAACGTCATCCTCTTCCGGGCCAGAGAAGAACGCATGCATCTGTCTGCCTCTCCCTGTGCCCTCTAGGAGGAGGTGCTAGAGACTAAGGACACCCCAATCCCGGTTAAGTGCAGAACAATAGCCCAACCTGTCTCTTCCAGGGCTAGTGGACCAACCAGAGCTCATTTTGGTCTCTGTGCCGTATATTGGCCCTGCAGAAGCCATGTTGGGTGTGCTCACCCTGGTCAGACCCTGCCGGTGCTGTGACTCAGCTTGGCTCAATACTCTTGACACTGCCTGCTGCAGGAAGCCTTACCTACGCTGGCATGGGGATCATCTGACCCGAAGATTTTCACAAGAGCAGGTCTGGTCTCAGCATAGACGTAGAGTGAGTCATGGCAAGGGTTTGATTATATTGGACATCAAAGTGACCGTGGCCATGGAAGCTGCATGGTTGGCCACTTACCACGGTCTGGGCAGGTGACCAAGTGTCCCATTTTCCCCAGAACTAATAGTTTCCTAGGGTACAGGGCTTTGAGCATAAAAATGGGGATAGCCCCAGACAAACCAGGAAGAGCTGCGGCGGTAACTGGGCTACCGGTAAGTCCTGACAATGAATACAACCTTGTGTTGCACACTGGATCAAAACCAAGCACAATCAGGATCCTGCAGACTTCGGATCCTCTCATGTTTACTGCCCCAGGGACCAACATGATCTTTTATTCTGAAGTTAGGAGGTCATTTCTGCCTGTTCTTGAACTTCATGAAATGATCCAGAAGGAAATGACTGGCTTCTTTTACTCAGTGCCATGAAACTAATGCATACTGTTACACACAGCTGCAGATGGCTCATTATCTAAGCTGTGCAGCGTGCCATTGTGTGAATATAATTCAATGATGAGGCCTTCGGTAGTGTCCAGTTTGTAGTGTGACAGCCTTCTAGCACATGTTTTGTTTGTTTGTTTTTAAAGAGAGAATAGCTATGCATTTCCATTGAAAATGTAGTCTGGAACTTGGCTTACTGGGTCAGAAGAGCACTGTGTTTTTTTTTGTTTTTTGTTTTTTTTTTAACTTTATTTATTTATTTATTTGCCTTGGTGTTTTGCCTGGAACTGGAACTACAGACAGTTGTTAGCTGCCATGTGGGTGCTGGGAATCGAACCCAGGTCCTCTGGAAGAGCAGACGGTGCTCTTAACCACTGAGCCATCTCTCCAGCCCCGGAGCACTGTGTTTTAAAATAAATTCTTTTAGATACAATGTCCCTCTTCCCACACCCCCACTGCACCTCCGCCATCATTGTTTACTAGATCACTTTTAAAGTGAAAACTAAGAAATAAGGACAATTTTAAAAATGGGGAACATAACCTTGATGCACAGGAACCGGCTGATGTCAGGAGTAAACAGGGATGGGAGGCAGATAGCAAGTAGGCTCAGCCCCAGCCTGGTGTCCTGCACACCTACAGCTAAGGCAGTTTTCTGGAGTGCTCCTTAAGGGCTGGTCCAAATCTAGAAGTTCCTTACTGGAGCTAGAGGGCTCTCAGTAGAGCACATGATGCTAAAAACAAAAGTTAGAGCCAGTCAAAGGGCTTCCCTTAGGCCCTGCTGTGCAGAATTGGGGGGAGGGGGACCTGCCACTGGAAGCAGCTGAAACAGGCTCTCAGGTGACCCTGTGGCATCCTGCCCTACCTGGGCCCTCTCTTTAGAGCTGGGTTGTCTAACAGCTCCTACCTTGCCCCTTTCACCTTTGTATAGAAAGTCGTCCTGACCCCTCTCTAAGTCCAGAGATGCGACTGGATATCATTGGCCAGATAATGGTGTGTTTTTACAATGTTCAGTGCCTGTTGGGGCTGTACCTCGTGAGCTACAGACAGCACTGTCTATCACAGCAGTGCAGAGGAATCCAGCTTCACTGTGGGGATTTGAATTCCCCAAAAATCCAGGGGAGGCCTCCTGAAGCAGGCAGTTGTGGCGATGTATATTTAATAAAATGAATCTGGAATATCAGAATCAACCTCCTCAGAGTCAAGCCATGAAAATCAGGGAGTGGTTACCCACACCTTTAATCCTAGCTTTAGGATTGTGGAAAAGGAAGTTAAGAGAGCTGGGCAGAGGAGGAAGAGAAGGGAGCATTTCCAGCTTTCTCAGACTCTTCCTGGGTGGGCTCAGGCCTAGAGAAAAGTTGGAATCGGAGGACTTTTTGGGGTCAGGCCCGAGGAGTTCTCGAATGAGACAGTGGCTGTGGTTTGTTTCTCTGTCTCTCTGCTATTCTAGCTTTTCCCCAATATCTGGCTCCGGGTTTTTATTATAATATCAAATAGAATCGGTGCCACGTGTAGTGCTGTAAGTACTGGGTCCGAGTAATCCGCAGAACCAGTGAGGTCTGATCACCTCTGAAATTAGGGCCGTTCCTATTCTTGCTTAGGAACACAGGCAGCTCTAAGGTAATTCTGAAGGGAGGGGGTCCCTTGGATCCCCTTCTGAAGGTAGTTTGAATCAGCAGGGAGACTGTGCGGAGTTCCAGGCCGCACTCCTAGAGGGAAATCATAAACCAGCCTTCAGAAAATGACCCACCTGCCAGCTTCTCCCTCCCTCTTTGCTGAGTACTAAGTGTTCCCTTACATCTGGGTTGGGGAAGCCACTCTAGACAGAGCCGTGTCTCATCTCTGCTCCACTGTTCCTGCCCTCCTTCCCTACCCCAAAGAAAAGGCAGCCATCACCAGTACCTTTCCCTGTTACCTTCATCCTCCTAACTCCAAAGAGCCAAGGGCCATCCTCTGACACTGCATACAGGGAGATGCCCAATGCCGAGAAAGAGTGTGGCTGCAGCCTCTGTCTGCCCTGTCTGGGCCTGGGCTTCCCTCTCCTACTCCCGGCATCTCTCCTCTCTTCCTGCGCCAAACTCCGACTCCGGCAAACATACTAAACCCCTAGTTTAGACCCTGGTTTGTTCCGTGAGTCCGCTCAGCTGTTTTCAGTTATCTACTGGGGATTCTTAAGGTTAAAATGGGAGAAAGCCTAAACCTTTCAGAAGCACTCAGTAGTTGTGCTGGCAGGCCACTCATTTAGCCAGATCCTGTGTGGCTTAAAGATAGGACAGGAGCAAGTGTGTGAAGCTGTCCAAAGGCATCTCATGCTCCTTGCTCTCCTGACCTTGCACCCAGAGAGAACGAGCTTTACCCCAGATTTGCTGTTGAAGCTCGATGCAGGGAGATTAAGAATTAAGCAATTCCAGACGTGGTGGCATTAATCCCAGCACAGGCAGATGCAGGCAGATCTCTGAGTTTGAGGCCAGCCTGGTCTACAGAGCAAGTTCCAAGACAGCTAGGAGAAACCTTGTCTTGAAAAATAAAAACAAACAAAAAAGTAAATCAAGCAATTAGGGGGCTGAAAAGTTGGCTCAGCAGTGAAAAGCACTTGCTACTCTTGCAGAGAACCCGGGTTTGGTTCCCAGCACCCACCCACATGGCAGCTCACACTTCTCAGTATCTCCATTATCAGGGGATCTGACAGTCTTTCCTAGCCTCCTAAGGCATGAGGCACACATGTGATACACAGACATTCACGAGGGCACTCATGCAGATAAAACACATAAGAATTAGGCAGCTGGGGCTAGGGGGACTGGTAGAAGGGCATAAACCTGGTCTAGCATGCTTCAGGCATTAGAGTTAATGCCCAGCACTGAAGGTATTAAGGAAGTAGAACACCCTGGAGTGTTCGTGATTCAGACTTGAGAATGAATGTCGAGAACCCACATGCTTGAGAGAGAAGTCAAGCATCCAAGAACTTGCCCAGACAGATAGTAGTTTAATGAAAACTAGGTAAGTTCTTTGATATAAGACTAAACACTTGGAATAAGAGTTTTATACGCATTAGTGTATTTGCTAACTGGTTGATAGATTTTTTTTTTCTAAGATAAAAAGACACATGATCGTTTTTTTGCAATGAAGTCCAAAACACAAAAGAAAAAAAAGAAAAACTCCCCAAACTAAGCATGGCTGTACACACCTTTAATCCCAGCACCTGGGAAACAGAAGCATGAAGGTCATGAATCCCGGGCTAGCCTGAACTATACTACACACCAAAGCAGAAATATAACCAGAAGCATAAGCATTACTAAAATATCCAAACTCTACTTTGGCCATCATGTTGTGTGTACCAATATTGTAAGTTTCTAACTTAAGAAGGACTTGGGGGGCTGGAGAGATGGCTCAGTGGTTAAGAGCACTGACTGTTCTTCCAGAGGACCTGAGTTCAATTCCCAGCATCCACATGGTGGCTCACAACTGTCTTTAATTCTAAAATCTGACACCCTTACACAGTTATACACGCAAGCAAAAAACACCAATTCACATAAAATAGTTCAGTTTGTTTTGTTTTGTTTTGTTTAAAAAAAAAAAAAAAAAAAAAAAAAAAAAAAAAAAGAGGGACTTGGGGATTTGGAGAGCCGGGCAGGGCAGAGAGTTTTAGATGGGTGTTCTGCCAGGGAGGAGCAGTGCCAAAGCCAGAGGCTGGGGCTCCCTGTGCCTGCAACGTGGACAGTGATTAAGACCTATCTTTGCAGGATTCCAAGTCCTAATTAGGAAAGGAGCCTTGCAGAAGGGGCCCTTTTAGCATTCCTCAGCTGACTGTTTGCTTTCCCTGCTGTACTCTGGAGCACCACAGGACTCTCCCCCTCCACACCCCCACCCCCTTCTCGATTCAAATAGAAAATGTAAAGGTGAGAAGAAGCAGGCATTCACAGCAAAGACAGGCCTCATCTCCCATCTCGGTGGAGCTTTCTTAGACCACACACATTGCAAAGGACGGGGAGCTGAAAGGTCCCTGGGAAACCCAGCCTAGTCGCTATGGCCTCAAGATGGACCTGCATATAACAATATAAATTCAAGCAGTGTATCCTTCTCCTGGGACCTCATGGGTACGTGATCATAATGATTCAGATTGACCTCTTGGACTTAAATCAGTATCAGAAAAGCCAGCTACAATGATGTACTCAAAAACACAAGGGTGTTACCTAGAGTGAGAAAATACTTAGTATTTGCATTCAGCAGTGGGTTCCTGCCCATGGCCAGACTTCCACAGTGTGGAAGGAGGTTTCAGTTGGGTGTGTTCAAGGACAGTGTCTGAGTACAAGCGGATGTCATACGCTGAGGCCTTTTGAATGCTGAACAGCTCCAGCAGGTGTCGGTGTGCTGTGGTTTATGATGGCTTATCAGTGGATCTTCTCACTTGGGAGAAGAATGTTCATAAAACCCTGACTTAAGGGGGCCCTAGATGTATTTTCTGGGGTTTGGACAGGGTCAGGAAAGGATTAAATATGTAATTTCCAATGTGAAGCAGTCAGGCTATTTGTTGAAGCATTATTAGCAATTTAAAGATGGTGGCATTGGAGCATTAATGTTAGGTTTGGTGTCCATCTCACGGTAAGACTCTAGGCTGCATATACCCACAGAGTCAACCCTTGGTTTGACATGCAAAGTGAGGGGGTTCCTGGCATGAAGAAGAGGTACATGGAGCTCGCAAGTGAGGCTGGTGAGCTTTAGGCTGCTCTATTTGCTTTTGAGATCTCCAAAATGTGTTTGTCTTAGACTATGGAAGATAGCATAGATTATCTAGAATATATATATATATGGTGCCAGATGAACCCTAACTAAGAAATGTCCCATGTGCTAGTGCAATGCATACAGCTTTCTTATAATCTGCACAGACATATGAGCAGGCAGCAGCCGTAAAGGATGGGCCTGGGGATCCAGGTCCTGGGCTCACATCTCAATGTCTGGGACTCTTCCCGGCAGGTTACCTAACAAACCTGTGCCTCAGTTGCATGGTATATAAGAAGTGAAAATGACTTGTGTCCTAGGCCAGTTAAGATTAAATGAGCTAATCCTTTTCAGATCTTTACACAGCAGGTGGTAAAGAGGGCTGAGTGGCAGCTGCTGATGAAGAAGGGGACAGGGACTGTGTAGTTAAGGAAGAGACTGTTCTAGAGCATAAAGTAGTGCAGAGGGTAGGGAGAGTGCCCAAGGTCACTCAGCTAATAAAAAGGCCACGCTCTGTCCTTTGCCACAAAGCCTGTGGATGAGCTTCCCAGGAGAACATAAGTGGCCCAGGTAGCCTAAGCCTCCTTGCTGATTAAAGGCCCTCATGTGTATTGGGCTCGCACCTGATGAGGCATCCTATGTGGTTCCTGCCCCCCCCCATCTAGAGATGTATAAAGGAGAATATAGAAGAGTACACTGCAGACTAGAAGGATAGAAAAGGTACTATCAGGCATGAGGGTGGAAGAAGAGGATGGAGGGGTTTCTCAGCTCTGCTTGGTACCTAGTGGGAAATTTCCACCTCAGCCTCTCATGTGGTTGATGTAAAGAGGCTGAGGATAGTAGAGGTCACTTAGGGAGTGCGGTGAGTGATGGAGAAGAAGTACAGAAGCCCTGTGGATTTCTTCTTGGGGGCAGAGGAAAGGCGAGTGGGTGCTTCAGAGCGCAGGGCAGAATCCCTCCCTTTGGCCTCAGCACTCACATAGGGGAGTCATTCTCCCCCAGATCAGCTTCCCTTCATTCTTGCTCTTCTGCTCTTCTCTCCCAGGGTCAGTGGACTGTCCCCCTTCATGGGTGACAATGATAATGAGACCCTAGCCAACGTCACTTCGGCCACCTGGGACTTCGATGATGAGGCGTTTGATGAGATCTCCGACGATGCCAAGGATTTCATCAGTAACTTGCTGAAGAAAGATATGAAGTAATAAGCTGGGGTCACAGTCTTGTCAGTCTCTGGGCAGGTTCTGAGAGGCGGGCCCTTCCCTCATCTGTGAAGCCGCTTCTTCCTGGTTCCACACCGGTTCTGTGTTCCCTGGAGGGAAAGAGTAGCCACTGGGAGAGGGACCCAGTTAGTGGTTTATGGAGTGGTCTCTGTTTCCTGGTGCCAGATACCCCACCCACTTTAGAGGTGCAAAAACCCTATTGGAATGGTGACCTCTGAGCAAGGGTCTTAAGGAAAGGACAGCTTTGTGGTGACGATTGGCTTTTTATTGACTGACTGTGGCCCTCACAATCCTGCAGGCCTTTGCCAAGGTTCACAGGGGGAGTGCCTGCTTAACCCATAAGCATAGATAACAGAGACAGCCAATAGTCCACTGGAGGGTCCTCTTTATATGCCCAGATTATTCTGTCTTGGTATTTTATTCACATCCAAATTATTTCTTAGATATGCCCCAGTTCATTCTAACATAGAACAAATTGGGGAACAGTGGATACTGGGGTGTCCCTGTCTGTGATGGCAAGCTGTGAAGATAGATAAACATACAGCTTTTATCATAGTTGGAGAGAGGCTAGGGAGAAGAGGTAGGCTGAGGTAACATGGCTTGTTGTATCTCTCCAGGTGAGGGGAGTCAGTCAGAAGGCCAGAAGGAGGAGATTGTGCTTGGGAGGCTTCGTGCTCCTCAGGAGCTGCTGGGTCAGAGAGCAATAGGGGATCAGGTGTCGGGCCCCTTCTGTAAATAAGTACCCAGAGATAGGGCCTGTTTCCATTGCCCTACTCTAGTGAGATTTTGCAATAGGTGACCATGCCAAAAGGGAGGTGTTGACAAAGATGATGTAACAAGAGAAAGGAGGGGCACCCACCTCCAGGGGTAGGCAAGAGGTTCAGAATTAGTAGGTGATTTTGCAACCCGACTTCCACCTGGCCGCCTGGTTTGTAGTTCCCTGTGCTTGTCCCCTCCTGTCCCCTCCCACCCTGGGAACAGGGAGAGTGGCTGCTGGAAACCCTCTTAGATGGCTGTGCCTGATCTCCTAATGCCCACCTGTCTCCAAATCCTCTTGAGCCCCCCAGATTCAGACTCCATGAGCTTCAGCCTCTTAGTGACCACAGTGGTTGTGTCAGAAGTTAGCAACCCAAAAAGAATTGGATGTCATGAGAGTCTGGATTCCCTTTCAAGGAGAAGGTTCCCGCTCTCAGGATACATAGCTCCCTTCTGATCACACTCACCCAAGATGGCTTTTGTAAACTAGACTTTATTCATTGAAGATATGATAAGTGAGACATTGTGTGTATACTCCATTTTCTCATCTGCCCTTAAAATGATCTAGCAACAGGCTGCATTGCCCTCCTCTGTGCTTATAAAATAGACTCACTAAAGATCAATCTTCATTATATAAAATAAAGCATTACATTCTTTTAAATCCTTAAGGCCAGCATTTCTTCCACCAAAGACCACTTACTATCTGTCAATCACCTTTTTTAAAATGTCTGTAATAAAATTATATATGCAAAATGTAGACATTTGAAGAATACAACTCAACTTAAAACATCATGATCACACACACACACACACACACACACACACACACACACACACACACACACTGAGCTCTGCTTTTCTAGCCACTCTTCTTCTTTGTTAGCATGTGGTTCTTTGGACTTAGTCTTGTTGCCGTTAAAGTGATGACTCTGAAATGTTTCTTGACTCCAAAAGCTCTCAAAATAACTTAATGAATTTCAGTGCAAATCTTAGAAGTTGTATGTAGAACACAACCTCTTTGGACTGTGATAAGACATGAAAATTTGAAAATTCTCACAGCTTTTGTCTTAGCATTTCATTCTCATCCCCTGTTTGGGCAGGCAAAAAGGATCAGACTCCCATGTGGCCACCAGAATGACAAAATCTCCCTGGAATATGGTGTCAGGCATGTCTGCCTTATAACTCTGACCCATTTGGACTCCAGAAAGTGAGGAATCTGCTGGTGGTTAGGCTGAGTCCAGTGAGTGTAATTCATTGTGTGTGAGCTGGGAACAGGTAGTCCTGGGCTGTGCCCTGTGTAATCAGGGACAGATGGCTTCCCAATTATCATCTCTGAGGTCCCCTTCTACTCAGAAATCCTCTGATCTCTGCCTCCATCAGAAACCGTCTGAACTGTACCCAGTGCCTTCAGCACCCATGGCTGATGAAAGACACAAAGAACATGGAGGCCAAGAAGCTGTCCAAGGACCGAATGAAGAAGTACATGGCAAGAAGGAAGTGGCAGGTAATATAAACTCATTCCCTTTTCAGTGGGAAGAAGAGGCTTCTCTTCAGAATAGCTTTATTCAGGCCCAATTGACCCTAGCTTCATTTCAAGAAAGTTTACATTTGTTTCTGAAATCGCCTGTGTCCAGTGTAGACAGCTGATTAAGGTGCAGATTCACTGAAGTCCCGAGCACAAAGTCCTCAGCCCAGAGGAAACTCCAGTCCTGTTCAGCTTTGTCTCATGAGGACCAGAGGCCTATGCAGCCTCCCCCCAACCCATCTTCCCAGTAAAACTGCTGATGGTTTTCATGGCTGGGAATGAGCAGCGTGACCTGAAGAGTATCTGGCAGTCCTAGAGAAGCTGAGCTCCTTAAGGGTAGCCTGATGGTCACATGTTTCATTATGGGTGTGTGTGGGGATGCTCTAAGGAGGAAAGGATGATAGTTAACTTGGGTGTGGATTCATGTTCTTATCTAGCAAGTGGGGGTGACACTGATACACCAAAAATTGTGGAAAATTAGGAGGCAAATTTTGAAGGTCTTTAGGATAGTGCCTGGAACACAGTGGCAGTCTACGATGCCATCAATAGCTAATAAGTATGTAGGGCTGGCTGAAGATAAGAGTTTATTCAGAGGATTTCCTGTATTTGTTAGTTTCTTTTCCTTTATCATATTCCTATGATAAAGCACCCTTAAGGGAGAACGATTTATTTTGGCTCAGAAATGAGGCATGGTCAATTATGGTGGAGATTGCACAGTGTCAGGAGATTGCAGCCATGAACAGACAGAGAACTGTCAGATTGCGTTCTTTTTCTGCAGTCTAGGACTCCAGTTGTGGAATGGTTTTGCCCACGGTAAGTGGATTCTCTCACCACAAAGAACCTAATCTAGATAATCCCTTACAGGCATGACCAGAGGCTAGACCAGTTTAGAGAGTCCCTCTCAAGTGTGTCCACCACAACGATTAGTACCAAATGTCACATCTGTGCATTGCTTTTACAGCTGACATTGGAGCATTAGTGACCCCACTTTACAGACAAACTGAGGCAGAGAGTAGGTGAGAGAAGCCATCCAGGACCATGGGGCTCAGCAGAAAACCAGGAATCAAGCCTAGAACCTGGCTCCAAAGGACACAGTGTTAAAAACAGAACTGCTCTAATAACAAGATGGCAATGTTCTTATCCAAACCCTAGAGCACCTAACACCTTCTCCATCTGTTTGATTCTTTCTTCTATCACAGTTTGAATTGTAAAACTCCTGAGTTTCAGGAGAGGACACAGCTTCCATGCCCAAGGAATGTATAGAGTGCTGGGAAACGAAAGCAAATGTCACCTCAGAGAGCACAGCACACCAGGAATTATAAATGATCAGTGTAGCTCCATGACCATATATGTGAGTGTGCATGGAGAGGGGGCCGCTCTACTAGAGTTTACCGTTAGAAGAAAAGCCTTCAGGGCAGGAGCTAGGAATTTAGTAGAGACCAAACTTAAGGCCCAGAGGGAAAGGAGCAACAGCATGGGTGGAGGAAATGGTGGGTGGAAACTGGGCCCACCTTGGAACTAAGGCTGGACGTAAAGGGTGGAGCCTTTAACAGGAGATTTGGGGGCTAGGAGCGCTGAGACTGCCCACGTGATGGGGAAAAAGAAGTTCATGGAACACTGGTCACTACCACACAGGGTGACTAAACCACAGTTCCCTTAGAAAACACAACTTCACACAAGGGTTAGGAGTTGAGGAAAGATCATGGGATCTGGGGGTTCAGGGCTTAAGGTACTGGCATCCTGAGCAAATGGCAGAACCCTGCTATATGGAGGTGGGAAGAATTGGGCTGATCTTCTGAGTCCTTCAAATGCAAGATAGGTTGGAACACCTGTCTCACTCACCTCCTGGGCCTTTCAGGTCAGACTAGCAAGTATATTTAATTTTTTAAAAGGTATCTACAAAATTAAAGTTGTCTTTGTTGATCCTCTGGCTGTCAGGTGTCAGAGGATTCCTGGGAAAGAAAGACAGACAGACAGCCTTCCGAGAAGCAAGTCTAACGGGATGGCAATTGCATGAGGCCCTGGTTAAAAGCAGCAGTGTTATCTCAGACTATCTACAGGTGACTCCAAGCCAGGAGGTGCTAAGAACAGGCCATGGGCACAGAGAGGAGTCGGTGAAAGGAGACTGGGAGAAAGAATGAGTGTCTCTGTAGCCAGGAACCTACACTTCACAGCTTATCTCCTAATAGCTGGATTTACTCTTTACTGGTCATAGGTTATTCTAGAAAGACAGAGATCAGATTGAGAAAAAGAACCTTATTTCCCTATTTTAATCTAAGGAAATCATTTGGAAATGACTTCTGCAAAATTGCACACAAATTAGTCCATAAAAAAAAAAAAACTCACTCAACATGAATGCCCCGTGGCATAATTTTACTAGGAACAGTTCAGCTGTGTTGACCTGTTGTTAAATTGCTTCCTTAGGGAAATACTTTCCACATTTAAACTCCAGTTCCAGAACCTTATTTTCCCCCCAAAATAGGGGGCTCTGTCAAGGGGATGCACAGCAGAAGAACGGGGAGAGGTGGGCTGTACAGGGCGACAGAGCAGGGACCACACTCTGGAAGGAACCTTCTAACTATTCTGTCCTGATGAAAGGCTCCAAAAAACAGATAAACTGGTGACAAATCCCTCCATGAAAGAGTGGATGAGGCACGAGTGCCTAATTATATTATTGATCTTTGGGTAAAGTTATTCTGAAAGAAGGTGCATTTTCTTTTTCTTTTTTTAAATATCTATTTTTATTTTATGTGAATTGATATTTTGCCTGCATGTATAACTGTGTAAGAGTGTCAAATCTTGGAATTACAGACAGTTGTTAGCTGCCATGTGGATGCTGGGAATTGAACTCAGGTCCTCTGGAAGAATAATCAGTGCTCTTAACCATCTCTCCATCCCCAAGAAGACGTATTTTCAATTCATACTGAAAGACTAGTACAAAGATAACTGGATAATTGTGTGAAGTGTGGCGATTGTGGTGCGTTGAACAGGGTAACAGGGCTTCTGTCTGCACACTAGATGTAGAAGATTGGGTGTCGGTGGGGAAGTATGTAGTTGCAATTTTTCTTTGGGCCACTAACCAGCTCCCAAATAAAGACACAGAGACTTATTATTAACTATGAATGCTCGGCTTTAGCTTAGGCTTGTCCCACTAGGGTTTTTTTTTTTTTTTTTTTTTTTTTTAAAGCTTAATTTAGCCTGTTTCTATTCATCTACATTTTGCTTCAGGACTTTCTTTCATTCTGTATGTCCTTTCCTGCTTCCATGGGTGTGGCTGGCCCCAGCGTCTCCCTCTTGTCCATTGTGTGCTCCCTACCCCTTGACCCCATCCTTACCCCCTCCCCACACCTAAATTCCTCCTCCTCCTTACTCTCCCTGCACAGAAGTTCTACCTATACCTCCCTCCTCACTATTGGCTGTTCAGCTTTTTATTAGAGCAATCAGGTGCTTTAGGCTGGCAAGGTAAAACAACAACACATCTTTACATAATTAAACAAATGCAGCACATCTTTATATAGTTAAAAGCAACGTATTTTTGCATAGTTGAACAACTATTCTGCCACAGTAATAGAAAGAAGAGTGGGAATTAAAAGACTACAGTTAGCTGCATTTATTCTCTAGAAACCAGAGACCCCGGCAATGCATATAAAGATAAAGGGACAACATAATAAAGTCTGTCCTATATTTTAATAGATATATAAATACAAATTGCTCATGGCCATCACATACTGGTCAGGAGCTCTGTTATCCTGGGGCTGTTTTAAAGATGTGTGCAGGCTGGTACTCGAATGACCAGCTTGCCTAAGTTTGCCAGCATTATTCAGCTGTTATCACTGAAGTACCCAGTCCTGGGAGATGAACAGTCTTGGGGCAACTGTCCTGGTCATCATAGCTGGCTGTTTACGAGCTGGGGAATTGGGACTATATTCAGGAGGCCTGGGCAGACATTGCCTGCCAGGAACACAGCCTTAGCCAGCCTTATCCTCCAACAAAGAAAGAGGCTTTCACTAAACAGTCTCAAGAACTGAAGCCTGGCTCTGTTGATTTTGTTCCAAAATTTCCAAAGGTCTCTGTGAAGCAGCAATCAGTTTCAGCTCAGAAATACTCAATTTGAGAGCTCCCTAATACTGTTATACAGAAAGCAGTCTCCAGAGGACTGATTCTGATGTTGGTTATTTTTTCTCAATTTTTCGTAATTAAGCACTTGAACATATCCCCACTTAAGAAATTACATGAATGTCTATGTCTGCTGGAAGTTTTTCCACATGACAGTGTCGCTCTTAATGTATTTGCTACTCCTTCTGAAATACTGGGACTTTTGTTTGCCTCATTCTGACACGTTCATATTAGTAGTTTGGTTACAAAACAAAAACCAAGAAAGAAGAAAGGCATCATCTCTCCACAACATGTAGTGAATACAGTTCTGATCGACCCCATTCCATGTGGCTCAAATCAGAGAGCCCAGGGGCTCAAGGCAGAATGTAGGGGATCCTGCTACACATGCCTGAGCAGGAATCAACAATCCTTTGGGAAAACCAGAGATGCAAGGAGATTAAAATCTTCTGGATTCTATTTAAAACCCAGACACCAAGGCTCAGAGAAGGCAGAACTAACTTGGAAAAGGTCTCTGAGTGATCAGAGAACTGACTTTGTTGGAGGCCAGAACAAACTAGTATGTGTTGGAAAGGGAGGATCAGCTGATTAGGAAATGAGCTGCTAAGATCTCGACTCCACTGGGATGGATGCCATCTTGTCAGTTCCCAGGAGTCCCCGCAGGAAAAAGTGGATCTTCCCACACTAAACAAGCAAAGCAAGCAACCAGTCAGCCAGACCACCAGGAGAGCCTGAAGGCTGCCCTATATTCTCACTCTGAAGGGCCACCCCTTTCTCTCGTCATCCTACCTGGTACACACACACCCGTCCCTGCCCAGGCTCTGTTCAGGCTCTCCCCCTTCACTGTGGCAGCAGAAAGCCAGGAGTGCCCACACTCCACAGTGCTGTGTGCAGGAAGAGATTGATGGCCAGATGTCAGCCAGTTTGAATGTTTAACCAAAGTGCACAAAAATAGGTTGCGACAAGGAGGGCAGAGTGCAGGTCGGACAAGCAGTTAGGATTGCAACAGCAGGTCTCTGCCTAAGACATATGCGCAGGCGCATGCACTTTTACATGATTCCCCAACATTCTGAAATTCTTCACTTTTGAAATAATCAGTCTTTTTTATTGAAAACACTGGCTTTCCAAATGGTCAAAATTGTGAGGCTTCACTAAGATCCATGAATATGTAAAATTAATTCAGAAAGAAAGTGGTTTTGCTTGCACAGTATGAGGTCCCCTGAGTGAGGAGACTGTTCTCCTTTTTTGCTCAAACAAGGAGCCAGGCAGAGGTGAAGTCGGCTCTGTGGGTACAAGTCTCTGGATGCTGAAGGAAGATGCTTTGGGTTATCTTGGCTATCAACCTAGGAAAAAGGCTGAAAAACTACTGGAAGATAAGGAACAGAGGCACCTTTCAACATCAAGCATCTCTTGCTGTAAATCCTACGCTAGAGAGAATTTTCACAATGCATAAGAATTATGTGACAAGTCCTAATCCTATTCATCAGAAATTCCTCCCTCTCCCAAGTGGCCCATTTGGGTGTTTGTCTCAGACATGAAAGTGGACAGTAGGGAGGAACAGCTCCATTGTACAAACTGTAGACTTGTGTTGGGGCCAGCCTGGGTATCCCCTCAAATCTCTGAGGCATCTCAATCATAAACAGAACTAAATCGGACGTTGGAGACCATCTTTGCCTAACCCCTTCTTTATATGTAGGAGGAAACTAAAGCCTCGAGAGGTCAAGTGGACTGCTTCACTTTTTTGGCCCCGTGAGGCCCATAGTAACTATCTCCTTGACCAGTTGAAATCTTGTTGAAGGCATTGTTTTATGAGAACAGCCTCGCTGGGTCCAGTCAGCAATAAGTCTTTGGAGCTGTCTCAGGCTGCAGTTGCTTTATATAAACTATCCCTTTTATGGGAGTTGAAGCACAGTATGAAAAGGGTTTTTGTCTCATGTTGACCTTGTTTAGTCACATTAACGCACACATCAGTTCCAGGACCCATTCCATTCTCCGAACATCTTCGGACACGCTGACAGTGTGAGCAGAGCTAGGCTGGGCTCAGTCCAAAGGCCCTGCATCCAGCAGTTGCGTCTCCCAGCCTGGGCTCTTCACCTCGGATCAGAACTTGTTCACTGGAACCAGGACCCACCGCCTGAGTCCAACCTTCGTGTCTATTTTCCAGAAAACGGGCAATGCTGTGAGAGCCATCGGAAGACTGTCCTCTATGGCAATGATATCGGGGCTCAGTGGCAGGAAATCCTCGACAGGATCACCGACCAGCCCGATCAATGCCGAGAAACTAGAATCCCAAGGTAAGGAGGCCAGGGTTTTCCCAGGCACCTGTGAGCCCGGAAGGATTTCGGGTAGAGGAGCATTTTGAGAATCTAGGGTTTCTTTTGGGCTTTTCATATGCTCTACAGTAGTAAGTTCAGAAGAATTTTAGAGGTTTCCCTGACAACTACTATCTCTAGTAATTACTCTTTTAATTGTTAACTATTTTTAGAGGAAAAGCTATTATTTGTTTGATAGACCTAGATGATCAGCTTTTGCCCAATTTTGTGGAATACTTAGGAAAGCCTTTATTAAGAGCTTTTTTTTTTCTTACTATGAAAATGAGATTTTCTTTGTATACTAATAGACAAGAATAAATAAAATAAAAGCACATGTGGTTATATAACTTTTTAAAAATATTCTTCTGATTTCGGTTGCCTTATGTTTCTGTTTGAAAGAAAGAATAACTCATATAGGCCAGATTCCATGACAGCATTTATGTAGCTGAAACACGTGTGGCTTGAGCATACAGGCCAGTAGGCCCCTCCCAGAACAGATAAGGCTCACCCCTTAGCACTACATACAAAGTGCTACCCTAGTCATCTCCACAGTGAGGGCCATGGCCTCTGGGTGCTTTGAATGTACATAGGGGTGTCCCTTTTCTTCTTGAGCCAGATACCTCTCATGCCCATTGTGGGGAAGCTTCTGTATGAATCTAGATACATTGTGTGCACAAGGTAGGGAAGCTGGCTGCTATGGAGCATCCTCATGGCTAGAGACAGTCTGCAGGACTTGTGCTGCTCCTCCGGGTGAGCCAGAAATATCCCGAAGGGACAGGAGAGCACACAAGAGCTGCTCTGAGACAGGACAGCACACGGGAGCTGCTCTGGGGCTTGGTTTTTCCCTGAACCTATCCCACATCCTGGTCTGCAGCTATGCATCTTGAAAGCTGTATAGATTTGGAAAACAGAACCTCAGCGAGTTACAGGTGTTCTGTAGCTTTCTCAGAAGCCAGTGATGGACCCACTACCATAGGAAGGAAGGCCAAGGGTACCAAAGGTCCAAAAGAAAAAAGTAGTCGATTCTATACTTCTCACACCCTCAGCCGAATCCTAAGGACCATGAAGTTCAGCCAAGAACCCTTTTTAAAGATGACTTTCTTTTTCAATGTGTCAGCATCAGGGAAGGAGGAGGTTGAGCAGTTCCCTGTTTTGGGCACAGTACTCTCTGCTGCCAAAACCATTTGGCGGTAAGCCAGTTCATCCCCAAGAGAAAGTCGTGCTATGATTCACTTCCCTTAGCTGCACTGTTTGCTAAATTATGGCAAGTTTAAAAAGAAAGGGAGAGAGGGAGACAATAAGGGATAGAAGGAAGAAAGAAAGAAGAGAAAAGGAAGCAGTGAGAGAGGGAGGGAGGCAGGGAGGGAGGGAGGGAAGGAGGGAGGGAGGGAACCTGGTTAAACCGAGGAGAACAAGGAATGAAGGCATGACCTAGCTCCCTCTTAACCCTCTAGAAGATGTCTCCCAGGCTTTCCTCGAGGCCGTTGCTGAGGAAAAGCCCCACGTAAAGCCCTACTTCTCTAAGACCATTCGTGATCTGGAAGTTGTTGAGGGAAGTGCTGCTAGATTTGACTGCAAGATTGAAGGTAAGCTGTGGTCCAGTCTGTCCTTACTACAGTGGGGATGGCTGTACTGGGACCCTGGGTAAGATGTCAGACCTCTGCTGCCTTGAGTGATAGAAATAGCCAAACTCAAAGGGACAAGAGGCCCAGTTTCTGCTCTCCAACCTTTCTGAAGGCTAGTGCTAGTCAGTGACTTTCCCTCAGCCCTAAATGAATACATCTTCAGTTACTAGACTTACATGGACCTCCTTAGCTGTGGGACACATGTAGCAGGGACCTCGCAAGCCACCAAGAAGCATGTGGGTTGCCCATAAGAGACTCTGCAAGAACAGCTGGCACAAAAGTCAAGTGACTGGAGTCAGCCAGCCTAACTGCTTGTCTGCAGGCTGTGTGACCTTGGGTGGCGATGGAACGCTGTCGAGTGCAGGCCTCTCATTTTTTAAATGATACCCAACATCTGGAGTGGTCCTAGGGAGTCTGTGAGGCCACATGTGTAAAAGTAGACACTTGTTGATCCTTTAAAGAGGTTGTAGAGTAAAGAGAAGGTAGGTTGTTAGAGAAAGAGAGAGCATGCACAGCCTTTACAGTAAGGAAACTTGGAACCCCCACATACAGAGCCAACCTCACATTTCCTGCTCTAATGCTTGTGTAGTGTCTCCGATCCTGGGAGTCATGCAGCCACATAGTAGTGATCCAGCAAAGAACAGAGGCTTTGGGGATGGTAACATGAGTCCCAAGAAATCAGCAAAGCTGATGGCAAAAGCCTTTCTGTTTCAGTAGATTGCAACATTGTGAAAACGTAAGTGGCAGGATGGGACAGGCCTCTTAGCTTCAAGGCTGTGCTCACATGTGCCAACAAAGCAGAAGGCTATCTCCCTTTCTGGTCTGACCAAGTAAAGAAGAAAAGCTTACCTGAGCAGCCTCCTGAGGTCACATAGCCGGGCACGACCACTACAGCCGGGCACTTCTTATACTTTTGTATGGCTCTCCAGCACTGGACTCTCAATGCCTTTTGAGTAAAACAGCCCTATATTAGGAAGGAAAAAACAATCTTTCTTCATCTTCTTGTTTAAAAGTGAATTTTTTATAACAAAGAAAACAGAGAACAACCAATTTAGAAAAGGATCTAAAATGAAATTATTATATGGTTGAGGGTGTAGCCCAACAGGAGGGAGAGCAATTACCTGACATATGTGAGGGCCTGGGCTTAGTCCACACACACACCCCCATAACCCTCCCACACACACATACAGACACAGAGGAGACACACAAACACACACTGACTAGAATTAGCACTTTTAGGAGAGAGGGTTAGTTCCTGCCATGATCAGGCCTTGAGGTAGGAGAGCAATTAGGAGCATTGTGAGAACATTGAGAGAGCTGCTTAAAGTGAGAAAGAGAGCTGTCCTGCACAGGTGGCAAAGTGCCAGAAGAATCAATCCCCCCACACAAAGGGTATATTGGACTTTTATAAGTTTGGGGGGAGAAGTTCCATAGGGTGTCAGGACTTGTCTATGTGATTTCCATACTTAAAGCCAGTTTCTTTCTCCTGGAGCTTCAAAGGGGAGGGGGGCTGCAAGGTCTAAGCACAGCAAAACTTCCTAATTTGGACTCTGTGTGTGTGTGTGAGAGAGAGAGAGAGAGAGAGATCTCATTGTGACCTGCAGTCTTACAGCAGCAGCAGGTCTGTGGTCTAACAGATGTGCCTCCTGTGCTGATGTGCAGGTCCTGACATTAGAGATCATGCTGGAAGCTCTAGCGTGAGGCCTGTCACTCCAATCCTCTCTGTTGTCACTGGGTTTCTCGAGCTTTTCTTTCCTTTGAAATTTTGAAACATGTATCATGACAGCGTGGTTATCATCTGTTGTTCTTTTTCTCTTTGAAATGATTTCCTTAGTATTTGCATAACTTCTGACTACAGCCCTGATGCAAAACTAAAGCATATGGATGCTGTTCTGATAAAACAAAATTATACTTGTAAAGGATGCTAGAGCTTTGTATATAATTTTTACACTGCCAGGGGCTACAGTTTTGTCTTTTTTTTTTTTAATCTAAAAATGCCTCTATAAAATTTAGGAACAAGTTTGTTGTAATACATTACATATTTAAAAATACACATAGGCCAAGTTGGTGATGGATGTGTACACACACAATTTTAAAATACTTAGTACACATATACTTACATGTTTTTATTCCATCTATTTTAACACTGCTCTTTATAGAGGCGTGACTAGTGTATAACATGAGGCCAGCCACTGGGACCCATCCCTAGAGACACATAAAGAGATTATCTGTTCGGGACCAGAGTAACAAAGGTTTTTCTTTTTCTTAGTGGTATTGGCAGCTCCCCTAGCTGATATTTTACATAGCCATTACTTGCAATATGGTGTTGATAGTTACATACAATAAATTTATCTATTTTAGGTTTACAGCTGAACTGTTTTCACAAATTCACATTATGCAATATCTGTCACAACCCAATTTTAGAATTTGTTCAACTTCAAAAAGATCCCTTGTACCTGTTTTGTTTAAAACTTTTCATTTAAATTTAAGTTAAACTTTTATGCATTTAATTTTTAAACATTTTGCTTTCATCAAGATACCTAGTCTTAGTTGTACAGTTAGAATTTAGACATTTCTGGTCTACCCTCTGCCAAATGACAGTGAGTCATTGACATTCATGATGCACACCTGTAACCTCAGCACTCAGAAGGCTGAGGCGGGGGGGGGGAGGGGGATGAAAGCTGGAAACCAACCCGGGCTTCAAACCAAAACTCTGTCTCAAACAAAAACAAACTTAGAATATTCTATTTGAGGTTTTACAGTGTATGTCCATTCTCTAGCAAACATGAAAATATACCCTAAGAGCCAAAATCAGGCTTTAATCAACAGAGGTAGCATGAGAACCACGTGATGATGCTGATAAGAACTTCTGATAACAGACTCTGCAATTTGCCTTGTCTCCCTGTGCTGCAGGATACCCAGACCCCGAGGTTGTCTGGTTCAAGGATGACCAGTCAATCAGGGAGTCCCGCCACTTCCAGATAGACTACGATGAAGATGGGAACTGTTCTCTAATCATTAGCGATGTTTGCGGGGATGACGATGCCAAGTACACCTGCAAGGCTGTCAACAGCCTCGGGGAAGCCACCTGCACTGCGGAGCTCATTGTGGAAACCATGGAGGAAGGGGAAGGGGAAGGAGGGGAGGAAGAGGAAGAGGAAGAGGAAGAGTGAAGCAAAGCCTAAGCAGTTCCTAAGTCATTTTAAAAGGACTAGTTCTTTAAAGTTTAAAAACAAAAATTCAAAATAGAAAAAGCACCTAGTGTGGTAGGTTATCTAGTTAGGTCATTTGGAGGTCGTTCATCAGCAACAGCAGTTGATACCCAGCAGCATTATTGATGGGCATTAATTTGAATTAGATAGCACCTTAGGACACTAGTGCAGCTAGATTCTATGTGGGGGACTTGTCTAACCAATTGGATTTTAGAAAAGAGAGAATAACTAAAAGTCATACATTTCCCAACTGAATACACTCCTGAAAAGTAATGCCCCCACTAGGGCCCTGGGCCTCCTGCTGCAGCTCAGGCCAGATTCCCTGGAGGTAAAATGCCTCTCTGCCCACCTGGATGGACGCTGTCCAGGGAAGCAGCCTTGTCCCATCCTGCAGTGTCTGTCTCATTCTGAGAGCAGTTGACCTATTCTGACATAGGAAGCACGCTGCCTTCCAGCTCTCCACTTCCAAACTCCCTATTTCTCCCCAATTCCTCCTTCCACTTTTCCTGACTCTCAGCCTGTCATGAGTTGCAGCAATGAGGACATTATGTTTCTTACATCCTGAAGACAAGTTCCCTGCTCATGGATGACAATGGCTTCCTTGGAAAAATAAAATCTGTAGGAAACTAAACTCACCCCTCTTTGCAAGGGTCTGGCAGCTTCAGGCATTTGCATGAGAATCCATGAAGAAAAAAAAAAATCCTTGCTGATATGCTTTATTCCTTACACCAAGATTCATATTTGTGCCCTTAACAAGCTATTGGCCTGCATGTGCAGCAAATATTTCTGCATCTACATGTTTGCTGATATGCTGGTTTTAATTACTTATTGGGCTCCATGAAACTGATTCCAACTGGTGAGCAGCTATAGAACTCAATGCACTTTGGAAGCTCCTTCCAGACAGTCTGAGTTGAATACATCCTCCTCCTCCACACTCTTCAGAAAGCTTGGCCTGCCTTGTGGGCTCCACCATTGTTTCGTTTCTTGAACGGTCATCGGTGATGCCTTGCCCCCAGCTTTCAGCTGGATCCTTGGCCTGATTAGTGCACACAGACTTGCATCTTTAGAAATTTTTAACTTTCTTTCACTTCCTTGGCACTTACATTTTTTTCTCATAAAACTTTTTGGAGGTCATAAACAAAGACCATAAACTGATACCCTACTACATTTCCTCTGTGTGTGTGTAACATTCCAAATACTTTTTTTCTTTTCCACTGTTTGAAAAGTGCAAGTTAATATTTCAAAGGACTTTTTAAAAAATCAATTTTAAATTACTTCTATGCAATCCTACATAGTACCAACATTAGAAACTTGATATTTCTTTGTCTTATTATCTTCCATTCTACTTTGGCTGCTTTTTGCTGCTGGTTTCAAATTGCCAGTAATTTTCTTTCTTTCTTTCTTTTTTTTTTTTTTTTTTTTTTTTGCTTCTTAAGCAGTTACAGTATCTTTCATTATAGCCACATTAGTGCCACAGTTTATTATAATAAAGGGGTTTTAATTTGATTTAGAGCATTCAAAGTGTTTTTTCATCACTATTGTGTTTATATTATAATCTTTGTGTGTATGTTGTGTGTATGTGTGCATGGGTGGTTAGACATGTGTTTATAGGTTAATGCCTTTCTGGGACTGTGTTAATGTTCTCTCAGTTTATTATGCCGTCCAAATGGTGACGGGGAATGCTACAACTGCAGTTACTCACAGTTTTTAAATAAAGGATACCACAGTGCATGGTGTTCGTTCCATCTCTGAATGCTTCTTTTCTTTCCATACTAATTGTGGAATCTGCGGATTCATCTTGAAATTACAGCCAAACACTGTGATGAATAATTATGAAGAACTGGCTTCTTCAGCTGGGGAGCTGCCTCAGCTGATAAAGTGCTTGCAGCCCAAACATGAGGAACTGAGTTAGGATATCAGTTTCAAAGCTGAGCTCAGCAATGAAGGCAGAGACAGGCAGATCCCAGGAAGCTTGATGGTTAGCCAGCCTCGCCAGTCAGTGAGCTCCAGATTCAGTGAGTGACTATCTTAAAAAAACAAACAAACAAAACTGAAACAGAATGGAAAGCAACTGAAGTAGACAACACATGCCAACATCTGGCTAACACACAATGTGAACATGCACACACAGGCAAACACCAGGACTGGCTTGTAAAGTTGTGCTTGACCTAGGACCAAAATTAATTAAAGGAGTTCTTGTGTTTAAGTGACCCAATTTAGTCTTTAGTTCAAAGCCTCTCTCAAGGATCAATTTAGTGTCCTAACATTAGGAAGGATTTTTATATAGTCTTAGGACCCAATTACTGCTGCTTGTTTGAGACTCTAAGAGTAGGTCTTACCTGAATTCCAAGTTCTTTCACATTGCAGAATAGTCTTCATATTGGAGGGTATAGCCCTGTGAGTTTCTGTTAGTGACCTCTGATAAGTTTTCACAAGGCACCGTTTGACTCTATTGAACTAAAAGTTTCTTTTTCATTGGCCTAAGTAAAGAAAGGTGCTGCAAATTAATTCATCTTGGTGGTTCACATTTATTGATGTCTGTCAGGCAGACATCTTGCTCTCCAGTTAGTAGTTAGATTGCTCTGGGGCAGTGATTCTCAACCTTCCTAATGCTAAGACCCGTTACACTTGCTGTGGTGACCTCCAGCCATAAAATTATTTTCATTGCTACTTCATAACTGTAATTTTGATACTGTTATGAATCATATTGTAAATATCTGATATATGCAGGATATCTGATATGTGCTCCCTGTGAAAGGATCATTCAACTCCAAAGGGGTCACTGCACACAGGTTGAGAACCCCTGTTCTTGGACTTCTATACATCATGCTCCAGAGGTATGTTTGCAAAAGATATTTTCAAATCAAGTTCATCAAACATTTATTATCAAATAATCAGACTGTCAGCATGGTGCCACATACTTTTAATCCCAGCACGCAGGAAGCAGAGGCAGGCAGATCTCTGAGTTTGAGGCCAGCCTGATCTACATGGAGAATTCCAGTCCAGCCAGAGCTATATGTGAGACCATGTCTCAAAAAATAAACTAATAATAATCATATAGTCTCTAGAAAGAATCTTACATGCTCACTAAAGGCAAATGCTTGCAATACACTTTGATAGGATTTAGCTGGTCAGTCAACCAAATGGAACTGTTTTCCACATGGACTGTCCTTAGAATTTATGCATCTGATTCACCCACATGTTCTTTTCCTTCCATAAAAGCTTCTACTTACTATAACTGGTAGTTTGTACCTCAGTTTCACCATCTAGCAAATTAACATAATAGTTCTTCATTAATAGGTTGCTATAAAGAGTAACTGAGCTCATACACAGTCCCTGAGTCGGTGAAAGCTCCTACTTTGGCACACAGGTACCAAGTTTATGCCAGAAACTCTCTCCACCTTGAGGGAGCTGGTTGTAGATCTGTGAAAACAATAAATATTTGAAAAAGTTATAAGCTATTAACGATGGGAAGAATTATTTAAGTTCTGCTCCAAAGAAGAATCTTTGGCATTAAAATTCCCAAAAGAGAGTCATTGGCATTACCTGCTGTGCTGGCTAGTTTTATGTCAACTTGACACAAGCAAGAGTCATCGGAGAGGAGAGCACCTCAACTGAGGAAATGTCCAGCCGTAGGCAAGCCTGTAGAGAATTTAGTTCGTGATTGATGAGGGAGGCCCAGCCATTGTGGGTGGTGAACCCCTGGGTAGATAGTCCTGGGTTTTAAAAGAAAGCAGCAGTCAATAGCATTTCTCCAGGGCTTCTGCTCCTGCCTTGGTTCCTGCAGTTACTGCCTTTGATGATGAACTGTGATGAACGTTGGATATTATGGAACTGTGAGTGAAATAAACTCTATTTTCCCCACCTTGGTTTTGATCATGTTTTTCCATCATAGCAATAGTAACTCTAACTAACTCATTTATGCAATTGTATAAAAAAATAATTCCCAGAAGTAGTGATGTTACAGCCCTGCTATTAAGGAAAAGCTTTAACGCTAGTCTCAGAGCACCCCTTCTTCATCATTTACCGGAGCACACCTGATTAGGAGTCTTATTTTCCAATCAGTAGTCTTCTCAGCTTGACTTTAATCACATTTAAACCTTTATCCCCCCAAGTTTCCTGTTTTAATTGCTATTTACAAAAGCAAATTTTAACCACATATTAATCACAGAACAAACAGGTTACTACACAGGGGAAAAGGCTAAATACATAAGTTGACTAGAAAGCTCAAAATAAAGACCTCTATTTTCTGGGGCATTGGAAGATGAAGTGTTTCAGAAATAGGAAGTCGCCAGAGTAAGGAGAGGGCCAGACATGAACTAATGAAAATATAAGCAGTTATTCTCTATCCCACCCCAACCTCTGTTGAACTGATGTTAAAGCTATAATCTCTTAGGATATGAACTCCATCAGAAATTTGGAAGGAGAAAGTAACTTTCTGCAGAGAAAGAAGCTGTGCTAAGGAAAATGTGAGTTCACCAAGCATTTGCACCCCCTCTGGCCTCTCCTGGGCCGGGCAAATAAATTTGTCCTGAAGAGTGCACAAAGAGCTAGAGGCTGGTGTGTAGTCAGAAGTTTCTTAGTCCCATCTAGCTCCCGTAGTCTGGCTAAATATCTCTCACTCACAGACCCATAGCTGCTTATAAAATAATTAATTAACTCAGAGGCTCAATATTATGGTAACTACTGGGCCAGTGGCTCAAGCTCACTACTATCTAACTCTTACACTTTAATGAGCCCATAATTCTTATCTGTGTTAGCCGTGTGGCTTGGTACCTTTTCTCAGTACAGCATTCTCATCTTGCTTCCTCTGCATCTGGCTGGCGTCTGTTGCTTTCCTTTTCCTTTTCCCAAAATTCTCCTAATCTGGTTACTCTGTCTAGCTACTGGCCAATCAGCATTTTATTAAGCCAATACGAGCTTGAACATTTCAATAGCATCCATGTCAAGGGCAGGAAAGAATTTTAACCTAGAGAGAAGAGAATTGCTTGATGATGGCATTTTTAAGATAGGTTGACTTCTATAACTTGATTGTCCCAGAAGCTGAATCAGCTAGATGTTCGTAACAACAGATAAATGTTGTACTCATGTACCTATAGTAGAGGCTGTTCATTTCCATACTATAACTTGTTGTCTTAACCACAATCTTTATTCTCCCTGTCAAGTGGATTAGTGAGGGGCTACATACCTCTGTTCCCGTTCAGTTACATGTATACCAAAAGTCAATAGGTTTGTTCATAGACTTCTTAATGTCATTTATATATGTCATTGTAATTACATAATTTGATTATTACACAAAGCAATGACTGTAGTACTGAGGAGGAGCTCAGCTGTTTCTGTGGGAACCAAATTGAGACTACTCTTCATGCCTGGTACACGAACACCTGTGTTAGCTTTCAGACCTCTTAAAATCTTATAAAATGAAAGCAAAGTAACGGAAGGCACAAAACCACCAGGGCGAAGGACAAAAGGGCTGATAAGGGTTAAAAATCACAGGCCACTCACTGTTTTGGACTAGTCTCTCACATGCCGCACTAAAAAGCAGACTGGAGACATTCACCCTAAAATCTTATGCGACCACACATCAACAAATCTATTTAGCTGAGCTGACTGGAGATGTAGCCCTATTTCAGAGCACTTTCCTAACATGTGCAAGGTTCTGGGTTCAAACCCCAGCACAATTAATTAATTAAAATGTACCTAAAGTAAACTGATGTTAAATGATCTATTCATTTTTACTATTCGTTTTAAAGTTCTCCCTAACTTTAAAAAGTAAATTTTTGCTTTTGTTTCTCCTTTCTTCAGCCTTTTTCATCTATAAAACCAGTCTCCTCTGCCCAGCATTGCTCAACTCTAGACCTAAAGGTAAAGCCAGTGGAGATCCATAAACTAACATAATTTTGCATGCATATAAATTCATGTATATGTGTATTCATATGTATGGAGACCAGAGATTGATATTATGTGTCCCTTCAAATTTATCTCCACCTTATTTGGGAGGCAGAATGGCTCACTGAATCTGCAGATTACTGATTGACTAGATTTGTTGGCCAGCAATCTATTGGGCTCTTCCCGTCTCCCATTCCCCACAGCTGGGACTGCAAAGCTACATCACCACATCCTGCTTTTTATGTGGATAGTGGGACTCCAAACTCAGGTTCTCTTGCTCCTGCGTGAGCACTTTACTGACTGAGCCACCTCTCCAGCTCCCTAAATTGTAGACTGCTATTGTTAACAAAATTACAGGATAGACAGACTGGGAATTAGAACTAAATGTCTGCTCTGCTGTTGTCTACAGAGGGGGAAATACACTCCAGAAAAGCAAAGTGATTCCAACCACAGAATTACAAAAGCAGTGTAAGTGGATATCACTACCACTTGTTCACATGGCAAGAGTGCAATAGAGATGAGATGACTGCTTGTTATGAACTGCAGTGTTTTTACTGCACAGTTTCCTGCTCTTACAAAAGTCAAATAGGACCAAAAACCTTGTAATGTTCTCTATCATCATCCCTCAACATGTAACTATTAAATTAGTACATTTTTAAATTGTATTCTTTTAAACCTTGGTTTTTAAAATTGCTCTTTGAGTTGCTAACTTGCATTTCATCTTTTAAAATAAACCATTAAATGAATTCTAGCTAGAGATTAGGATAGGATTTCCAACAATTCTCAAAATGACCCTATGTATACTTCTGTAATTTTTTGTTGTTGTCTTGTTTGGGTTTTTTTTTTATTATGCATTTATAAGATTCAACATTGGCTACACTGATAATTACAAAATCAAAATATCAAGCAACTTTGAAAAATGCTGTCAATGCTCTATATCAGCAGTTTTCAACCTGAGGGTCACAATCCCTCTGGGGGCCAAAGGACCGTTTCAGAGGGGTCAACTAAGACCATCGGAAAACAGATTTATAACAGTACCAAGATTTCAGCAATAGAATAGCAACAAAAATAATTTTATGATTGGAGTCACCACAACATGAGGAACTGTACTAAAGAATCACAGCTTTACAGAGGTTGAGAGTATTTAGTCTAAAAAGGGAATTCTTATCCTTTTATGTAAATATTTTAGGAGGTTGAGGATTGCTGGGGGGTCACGACCCACAGGTTGAGAACTACTGTTATTGCTAGAAACACAAACAACAGTTACATTTGAAATGTGTTGTTTCTTTCCTTAACACACCGTGGATGTGTGGGTGTGGGTGTCCTGTGCTGTGACCAAATATCCTGATAAAAGCAGCTTAAGGGAGAATGAGTTCCTTTTGGCTGATGGTTATGGAGGGACACAGTTTACCATGATAGAGAAGACACGGCAGCAGGAAGGCATGGTAGTAGAAATAGGAGGCTGGCCATCCTGGGTCTGCACTCAGGAATCAGAGAGTAAACAGGAGGTGAGGCTGGTCTATAAGACCTCAAGGCCACTGCTAATGACTCACTTTGCCCAGCAACACTCTCCCTCTCAAAGATCCCACAACTAACTTTCCCAAACAGCTGGGAATTAAGTGTCAGAGCACTTGAGCCTGCAGGAGAAATTTCATATTTAAACCACGATAATGTGTATATGTCATATGCTGATGGGACTTGAGGACCAACACTGCTTTTGCCAGTAAGAGTTTTCTAACCGTGCCTATCCTGTGTATCTTACAGAATATTGTTTTCATGTTAGGACATATGCCAGCCAGTCTCGGTGCAGCTCAGACCATTCTCTACTACTAGAACAGAATAGCTAACTGGGTAGTTTGCATAAAAGAAAATTTATTTGGTTCATGGTACTGAGCATCTTCTTGGAGAGAGGTAGAAGACAAGTAGGCATGTGTGGAAGAAAACTGGGATCTCTGTGAAACCCTCTGCTCTCTGGAAGTGAACCCAATTCTTCTGGAAAGTCATTTATCTCTCAACGACCTAGCTGGCTTTCAAAGGACCACTGCCAGCACCACTATAGTGGCAATCAAATGTCTACATAAATTTCAGAGGGGACAAACCAGATAGAAACCATAACAAAGGGCTAGCTCACTGGAAGTTTAGGGTGAACTTTGGGGTCAAATCTCTCACTTCTCTTCCTGCCTTCCAAGGTTCAAGAGAAGCTAGATCTCCAACTAAGTGAGAATCAAAATGGCCAATATCTTTATGGTTGACCAGGAGGCCCAAACCACGCCATTGTAGACCTTTCCTGATAATCATATGGGAGGTGACACTGGGGACCTTTCCTAGGTTTCTGGATGGGCACTAGCTACCTATCCCCTAACACAGAATTCCTCTCCCTTCCTATACTCTGTCACAGGCAAAGAAAACCAGACAGGAGCAAGATCAGTGCTCTGCCGAGCGGAGGAGGGAACATCCTGAGCTCCCTTTCACTTCAATGACTGCACAACTTCATGTTCCAAGCAAAAGCAAGGTCCAGTGATTCTCCCAGAGCTTAAGTAATTATATTGCTCGGTTTTCTTTCCCTTGGATAGGCAAGAGCCAGATATGCTTAATTTTGATATTCCCTATGATGCTCTCTCTCTCTCTCTCTCTCTCTCTTTTTAATCAGAGCCAGCTTACCACTGTTTGGAGTGTGTGCCCATAAGGAGCCTCCACTTCAGCTAAACAGTTCTTTCTCTACTTCCTTCTTCCGTAGTATTTGGACATGAGATCTTCCAGACAGCTGATATTACTGAAGGCCTTGACACTGGAGTAACACAGAGAACCAAATGGCAATCTAGCATCTTCCTGGGGGTGACAGGGGAAGCAGTAAGGGTGGCATCCAATGTCCAGTGGTGGCTGTGCCAGTGACAAAAATGGAGACACTAGCCACATTCTTCCTGTGTATTGATTTGGTCTCTATTTATGGCTGCTTTGTTTGCCATGGTTCCTGTCAATGCCCAAACCTTATCCTGTAGTTTCCCCATGGACTTTATGAGCTAGCCAATGTCCTTTGGATAAAGTCTTTCTCTCTAACTAACCAGAGTTAGCCTCCATTGTTTAGAAACCTGCAACTCTAACTAGAACATGACAACTTCCATGTTGAAACTTGCCTTTTAGGGAGTGGGCAAAAAGATGAGGGAGGGAACTCTCTGCTCTGTTCATAGTCTTAGCACCTCTGTGTAATATGCCGTCAGAATGATGCCCATATGATACAAAACCCAGGGTAAGTTGGAAAAGGCTGTGTATAGTGTGATTTCAAGTATATCACACCTGGAAGAAACTAATGTTGCTGTGGTTTGCTGTCTTCTACAAAGCTCAGGTTGAAATGGTATTGTTATTATGACAGTGATAAGAGGTGAGACCTTGGGAGCTGGGGAGATGGTTCAGCAGTTAAGACCATGTACCCCAGCCAGGCAATGGTGGAACAATCTTTAATCCTAGCACTCATTGGAAAAGAAGAAGTAAAACTATCTCTATTTGCAGATAATATGATTGTATACATAAGTGACCCACAAAATTCTGTCAGGGAACTTCTACAGCTAATAAACACCTTCAGCAATGTAACAGGATACAAGATTAACTCAAAGAAATCAGTAGCCCTTCTATACACCAAAGATAAAAGGGCTGGAAAACAAATAAGGGAAACATTACCCTTCATAATAGCTGCAAATAGCATTAAATACTTTGTAGTAACTATAACCAAAGAAGTAATAGATCTATTTGACAAAAATTTTAAATCACTGAAGGAAGAAATTGAAGAGGATATCAGAAAATAGAAAGCTCTCCCATGTTCCTGGATAGGTAGGATCAACATAGTAAAAATGGCAATTCTACCAAAAGCAATGTACAGATTCAATGCACTTCCCATCAAAATCCCAACACAATATTTTACAGACCTTGAAAGAACAATGCTCAATTTCATTTGGAATAACAGGAAAGCCAGGATTGCCAAAACAATTTTGCCCAACAAAAGAACCTCAAGCTGCATCACCATCCCTGACTTCAAGTTATACTATAGAGCTACAGTAATAAAAACAGCCTGGTACTGGCATTAAAAACAGACTTGTGGACCAATGGAATAGAATTGAGGATCCAGGCATTAACCCAAAAACCTATGAACACCTGATCTTCGACAAAGAGGTCCAAAATATTCAATGGAAAAAAGATAGTATCTTTAGCAAATGGTGTTGGCATAGCTGGTTGGTAGTGTATAGAAAAATGCAAATAGATCCAAGCCTGTCACTCTGCACAAAACTCAAATCCAAGTGGATCAAAGACCTCAACATAAACCCAGCCTCTTTGAACTTGATAGAAAAGAAAGTGGGAAATATACTTCTACAAATTGGCACAGGTGACCACTTCCTAAATATAACACCAGTGGCACAGACACTAAGAACAACAATCAATAAATGGGACCTCCTGAAAATGAGAAGCTTCTGTAAAGCCAAGAACACTGTCAATAGGACAAAAAGACAGCCTACAGAATGGGAAAAAGATTTTCACCAACCCTACAAGTGATAGAAGACTGATCTCTAAAATATATAATGAACTCAAGAAACTAGAGCCCAAAACCTTGAATAACCCAATCAAAAAATGAGGTGAGCTGAACTCTGCACCTGGCCACACCCACAGCTCCTGCTGCTGCTGAGGGTATCTGCAAGGATCCCTACCGCGACCCCGAACTGAGTGAACTGAGCAAACTAACTGCAGGGGTCTCTGAGGGGCGGATTCGAACCCTGACCAGAGGTGAGGAGGGCTCGGCGGGCCTCAGCGCCTGTATCCTGGCCTGGGAGGGAGAG